>WUAM01000089.1:5080298-5090640 GCA_024336885.1 Actenoides hombroni
TATAAATATGTCAATGTATGTTTGTGAATAAAAAGAACAACTCTACACTTAAATATGTACAGGGTGTAAGATCTTTTGCCCTGGAATTATTTTAGATCTAATCTCACCTCTGTGAAAGACAATAAACTACAATTACCTAATAAAGAATACAGAACTATTCAAAAGACAAAGTGGAATTAGTATCCTGCTGCTGTGACTAGCTACTGAAGCGAGTCATTCTGCTATGTATTGTGTTGAGTATTAATAAACTTCATTCTGCTTCACTCTACTTTTTTTCCAAGATGTTGTGCAATGAAAATGGCTTGTGAAGGCAGCATTTGGATACTTTCTGTCTGGAAGGAAGTATATGATATGTTTACTGCCGTGTGAAAGGAAAGTCTCAGACTCAAGCCTGATTCCAGTCTCATACCGATTCTGAAGCTGCAGAATCAACTTAAGCTGAAGGGAGAAGGCTATTCTAGGTGCTTCTGGATGCTTCTCATGTACCAGAAAGGTTTGATCTGAAGTAAACAAAACAAACTTCACTCCCATGGACTTCAAGTAATGTCCTAAATGGGAAGGCTTTCATCTGTCTTTGCTAAAGTGTCCACTGTGGATCACTAAATTTTCAACATATATGTACTGTAGAAGAAGGGGAAAGAGTAGCAAGGAGAAGAGAAAAAGCTGCAAAGCTGAGGTGCAGTTTTCAGCTGGCTTGGTGGTAAAATGTCCTCATCAGATACTGAGGACTCCTGCGTAGTGTAACTCACTGCCTCATATGTTTAGTGTATCTTCATCTGGTTTATCAGCAGTGTATGTATACATAATTTCATTCCATACTTTATACTATTGTGGTGTATGTTTAGAAGCCTGCAGCAAAAGTTTCACATAGACTGTTAATGCTTCTTTGCTGCTGTCACTTTGCTATAAAGTTTTGCATTTCACTTATGATGCCACTAGTAAAGGATCATTCAAACTACCCAAAACCTGCTAAGAAGTAAGTGAACAAGGGAAATGAGAGGAAGCAAGTGTGATGTGGTGAGACAAGAAGAGAAGGAGTCAGGGAAACACCTGGCTTATACAATGGGCTTCTGTTTTTACTGGATTTTACATGGTAGAGAGGAGAAGGAGGAATAATTTTACACAAGATGAAGAAGTGACAGAGATTTATCTGGATATGAAGGAAGAAATAAGACAGAGAAGCCTAAAGCATAGGAAATGTCTAAATATGAAAATCCAATTTCGAATAACAGAAGAAAACGTGTAGTTTTTTGTTCCAAAGTGTCTGAAATAGATTTGTTTTCTTAGTTTTATCTTATTCTAAATGGATGGGGATGTATTTAAAATTTTAATCAGATATCTTTATAACCTTTCAGCCATGAAAAGAAGCATTTCACACTGAATGGAAAAATATGTTATTAAAAAAAAAAAAAAGCATTTTCCATGAACTTTTAATCCAACATATTTGGATTTGTTGTCTTTAAAATGGGATTAAAACTAGAAGCCAAAGTAAAAGGAGGAATTGTTGACTGTGACAGAAAAGTCAGTGGAGGGAGAAATTTGGAAAGATAGATGAAATTTTGCACAGCAAGACAACACTATTGAGAATTGCGGTGTTACTTCGATGTAGCTAAAGTCTGACTTTGCAATTATGACTATAAATACAATGCCTGTGGCACAAAATGATTGCTTGTTATACTCTCAGAGAGACAACTATAAAAATATCTTATTTTTTCATACTGGAGAAACAATAGGAAATGAAGTCAGGACCAAATGGTTCCTTAAAGGGCAGTTGCAGAGCGACCACCCACTTCTATGAGATCAGCCTTTGGCTCATGATGCTGCACTTCAATGCACTGAATTTAAAATTCTGAGACATGAAGGAGGAGACGTAGGAAACAAGGGCACAGATATGGCATTGTGCCAAAGTGGAAGGAGTAGGGTCTGAATGGCAGAGCTGAAAGAGGCAAAGCATGGCTACAGGAGCTGTAATTTCTGTACTAAAATATACTTCTGGTGAGCTGTATGTACAGATTTATAATGAGGAACTTAAAGGAAACAAGAGCTTGCTTTTGTTGCATTTTGCTCACCCCATGGTGCCTGGCTCCTTTGGGATCCTGTGAAAAGCTTTTCTTTGTTCTACAGTCCATGAGCTTTCATAATGCTTTGTGCAGTGTTTTAATTTTAATTATGGTTACATAAAGCACCAATGTAAAGCATCACCTCCTTTCAGTTCAAAATCTGTGAGAAAAATGAATAAAGGGAGAAAAGGAGCTCCAGGGAGTACAGACTGTATCTAGAAAAGCACTCACAAAATTAAACCCCGTGAAATTTCTTAAACCATCTCAATATCACAAAGTTCCTTGGAAAGTACTCTTTTTCTACATTGAATTGACTGGTGGCCTGAAGACTTTGGAAATCGTTTGCCTGTAAAGAGAAGATGACATCAAAGTGGCTTGATACACTCCATCTCTCTCTGTAGTTCTAATCACCCTGATTGCTACATTTGGATACCAGCCTGTGCAGATGGTCCTCCAAGGGTGTAATGCATTCATCCTGAGCTTTGCTGCGTGTAGTTTCTCCATCACCATGTAGTGAACTTGGCCTAGAGGTTTCTTGGCTGACAGACTGTACTATGAAGAGATGACAAAGTCAGTCATGGAGCAGAGACATATTAAAACCACGATGATGATTTCAAATCAAACTATACTGTCAGAGTACCTTTGAGACAATTGAAAATGCATGGATTTTTGGTCGTAATTACTACATAAGCATTTTACATGAGAGGATTCTGAACATTTAAATGAGAATTTACCCACATGAAATGGTTGCAAAACTGTAGATTATGGAGTCAATAGTGCCAATAATTTTTTAAGTGGCAGAGGATACTTCAGGTATCTCAACTTAGCTGAAAATGGAATCAAAGTAGAACATCAACCTTATACCCAGAAGTGAGAGGTAGTCTCTTAAAGTATGATTAAAATTTTCATTTTACTTATATTGCCTGACATTTTAGTGACACAAAATTGTAAAACTAAATAATGATTTTCAATGGGAAAGTAGAAATGCTGTAAAAAATAATTTCAAATTCTCTAAATCTGAATATCTGAATACTGTGCTTGGAAAATCAGATAAAATATCCCATATTACATATCATTATTCAAAAGTATTCAATACTTATCACATTCAAAACCAGAATTTTCAATATGGAGCTGGAATTATGGGAATATCTTCTAAACTCAGAACATCCATAATTCCCCAAGTATTGATATAACTGTTGTACCTACACTGTGTTCAGACTCCCATGTCACTGGTTCCACTGCTTAGGGCCTGTGGTGGTGCATGGTAATGACCAGACTGTAGCAGACACCATCCTGTTCTGGTTCACATTGCTGGAGGCTGAGGGATGGGGCTTGACTGGGATTGAAGAACATGATACCACCACTGCTCACTGATGATTTTCTGTATGGAATCACTTTACCTGCATATTGAGAGCAGTCTTGTGTGACCACATAAAGGACTGGCAAACATAAGTTGCTTCACATGATTGCCAACCATCAAGCTCCAGTCAATGGAAAATTTTGAAAATGATTAATTTGGGTAGTACCTCCTATTAGGGGTCACTAATGCATTGGGGTTTTTTTTCTCTCTTTCTAAAGGATTTTTTTGCCTTTCCAGATTGGCAAAGCCCCAGTGGCCCAGACTGTATCCAGCCATGTGACACAAAGCATCCGTCATGTTATCAGCATTAATGACATGTTAGAAACTTATTTTAAGTAAGAACTACGATCAAAGAAGATGAGGAAGGGTCAGAAGATCATTTCATTGTATTTTGATTTGGGATTGTTTTACCCTCTTTAGTACAACTGGGCACAAATTCAGACAGAGTGCCTCTCCAAAGGCATTGCACATGCCTATACTGGGTGTGAATTTAGCCTAATTGGTACCAGGCATTTTCTTGGTACTGTCAGTAGACAGCACTTCTGGGAATCTAGTTACAGTAGCACAATGTCAGAGCTCCCAAAACAGAAACAGCGTCTTTCAGGGCAATAATATTAGCCCAAATATCCTCATGTTTATCCATATAATTATCTATGAAGAAGAAACAGCTTTAGCTATAAGGATGTGCAAAATTTTCTTGCAAATTTTCTTGTGCATTTTCTTGCAAAATGTTTCAAAAAAGGGTGGACACCAAAATGGTCAATGTCTCACCTGGATAAACTAATCTCACACTGTCAATACCTTTTATTTCTAGAGAGGAGGTTCTTCAGAGGTGAATCTTACCCAGAATGGGACAAGTTTCTCCCACAGGCTAGGAAACGTAGTCTAGATATCTAACTCCAAAGTAGGTGTCTAGATACACTGTGGAATTTATACTGAGGTTGTCAGAAACCCTTTTTTCCTGCAGAAGATACTCAAAACCCAACTGAATATTGTCCTGGGCAACCTGAGAGATGTCTTCCAGCCTCAGCTGTTCTGTGTTTTGGTGATGTAAGGCTTTTACTAGGTTGTAGTGGTGAACTTCAGCCCAGAGACACAATAAAAGGCCAGTGACTCTCCATGAGAGGCTGTCACTGGGGATATTCCACATTAGTGGAAGAGTTTGCTGTTATATCACTGATGAAGGCAAATTTTGGAACAAAACCATTAGATAAATTTAGTCATCATTTAAATACTTGTGAAACTTGCTGGATTCATAATAATTGAGTCTTTCTGTATTAAGCAGACAACATGGGAAGGGGTGCTAATACTGTTCTAGCATGTGCCATCTCTGTTCTGAATAGACAGACCCCTCTAAGAAATGATCAGCCTTCTGTCTGCTAAGGCAGCAGTTCTGGTGTAGTCAGAGATGACAAACGTCTGCCTCTTACAAACAGGCCAAAGACTGCAACAGGACCATTAAAAAGACATCTGGGACTAGAAGCTTTCAGGGTAATTTCTAGGCCCTGCTGGAGCAAGTGACAAAATTCCCATGGGGTTCAGTGGATTTAGAATGTTGTCTTTGGCCATCATCAAACTGTTTGTTCGATGTAATGTAGCTGTAACGTAACCATAATTGGAAGCTACAGACAGAGATGCTCTGTGGGGCAGAAGAGGTCAGAATCTCTTCTGACTGGAGAACACTGATGCATAGGGCCAGCAGAAGCTTTGGGAGGAAAAATAGCAACTCTATTAAATAGGGACTTTCCCTTTTCTGCTGAGGGCAGCTGGCATGTAGCTTGACTAAATTACCCTGGAAATGGGAAAATACTGGTTTCCTGTCCCAGCCCCCTAGAAATTCAAAACCAGCTTTCTTTGCTTTTTCAGTAATATAGACAATGAAGTGATAGATATGATTTGTATCCTAGACTTTCTCCTGTTGCCTTGAGTTTTCCTTTAGGCAATCACAAAGTCCCTCTGTTTTGACATGAACAGATTGTTTCTTTCTCTGTTCCTGTCTCTTTTGGTCTACATTAAAAATGTGTTGTCCTTAAAATAGAAGCCTTTGCTTGCATATTGGCTGTGTTCTTTCTATTTTGAATTGCTCATCCTTTAGCTCTGACTGAGGCTCTTGGAGATACCATTCATAAATCACAGTATTTCCAGTCATTTTTCTTGCAGAGCTAATCTGAGAATAGTTCTTTCCAAACATAATGTCTGGGGCCTGCTACTGGATTATTTCCTTTCCCTTTATCACCTTGATAAAAAAAATGATAACAAGAGTAGGAACAGAAGATTCCTGCAGCAAAATTAGCTTAAAAATTAGCCACAACACTCTCTGCTGACAGACTGTGCAGAGATGCACCGTATGTGCAGAAATTCCTATAGCACATGGTATTTGGATAGAAACAAGAACTCTTAGAAGAATGCTGGCATAATTGTCAGGACCAATTATATGAAACATGCTGAATTTCACTTCTCTGCAGGATAACTAGAAGTGATAAACAAGTGTTTTTCTCCTGTGTTTTCCAATTGTGTGTTAGCCACATTCAGAATTTGAAATAGATACTGCTATTCTTCAGCAGTACCTGCTAATTTAGCACAAACTGTCTCATTTAATCCTTTTCAGTCACCAGTTTTAAAATTGCATAAAAGAATAATTTATGAGAGCTCTGACAGGAATCTGTGTTAGATGGAGTCAGGGAGGATAATAAAGACTGTATCTATGGAAAAAAAGGGGCCATTCTGGGCAAAATTGCCGAACTTGACTCATTCTATGCACAAAAGGTTGGAAAAGATATGAAAATTCAAGTATGGAAAACAAAGAGAGGAAATGACTTCACAGGACAGTAGCCAGTGAATTATTTAGTTTTTTGGAGGACTGAAATACAAAGCAGCTTTAGTTATGCAACTTGGAGGAGACTGAGGTTTAATTTTCAGACATAACTACCTAAGCACATTGGATGTACCTCAGATTTTTGGTTATTGGTTTGTTTCTTTTTAAGTTTTCTGCTATTTCCAGGTATCTATCAACCTTCAGATATTTAATTAAGACATATAATAGTACTGCAAAAAGTTATGTTCTTATTACTATTCTGTTGTGCACTTCCATGATTAGCTTTATATACGTTAATGCACTGAAGAAAGGGTTTTTTCTATCTGCAAGACAAGCAGATACATGTAAAAGTGTGATTTAATTTCTTTTTTTCAGGATTTAAAAGAGAGTCACAGTAGCATGACCATTAGTGGGATGGAAAAGAAAAGAAGAAAAGCAAGAGTATTCTGGGACTCTTATGTTACCTCAAACAGAAATTCAGAAGGAAAAAGATAGTTTCAAGATTAGGTGCCTGAAAATAACGAAGAAGGAAACAGAGGCCTTGTAAAGGCTGTGACATTATCTGACTCAGGGTAATACTCCATGTTTGCCACAGAGTTATTGGTGATGGTAGCAGGAGGCATGTCTTGCATCTTCAGTTGGATACCTTGGGACAAAATATAAGGGAGAAAGAGAAAAACTGAATCCCAGGAGAGACTTTAGTTGGGAAAGTGCAAATGAAATTAAGAGAGAGCAGCCTAGAAATCAAGAGAGACTCTACAAAGAGATCTGGACAGGCTGGATCAATGTGCTGAGGTCAACGGTATGAGGTTCAACAAGGCCAAGTGCCAAATCCTGTACTTGTGCCACAACAATCCTCTGCATTGCTACAGGCTTGAGGTTGAGTGATGGAAAGCTGCTCAGCAGAAAGGGATCTGGGGCTGCTGATTGACAACCGCCTGAGATTGTGAGCCCAGGTGGCCAAGAAGGCCAACAACATCCTGTCTTGTATCAGAAATAGTGTGGCCAGCAGGACTAGTGAAGTGATTGTCCACTTGTACTTGGTACTGGTGTTTTGAGTAATGTGCTCACTTTTGGGCAACTCAGTACAAAAAAAGATATTGAGGTGCTGGAGTGGGTCCAAACAAGGGCAACTAATCTGGTGAGGATTCTAGAGAGCAAGTCTTATGAGGAGCAGCAGAGGCAACTGTGGCTATTTAGCCTGGAGAAAAGGAGGTTGACCTTATTGCCCTCTACAACTACCTGAAAGGAGGTTGCAGGGAGATGTGTGTCAGTCTCTTCTCTCAAGTAACAAGTAATAGGACAAGACAAAATGGCCTCAGGTTGCATGAGGAGAAGTTTAGGTTGGACTTTAGGAGAAATTTTTCATTGAAAGGGTTGTCAAGAGAAGTCAATGGAATATTTTAGCAGAAAAATAAGGCCCAAGGCTATTATGCTCTTAATAAACCTTGCTTTGGAGAGACCTGTTGGCTTAAATATTACAGCATAGGATGGGAATAAATTCCATGGACCTCTGTGGGGAGTAATCTCCCATCCTGACACAGGAGAACTTGTTTTCAGGAAAAAATCTACAGGTGTTATTGAAATGCTACACTGGTGTCCAATGTCTTCCTCAAACAATGAAATGCCTGTGGTGACTTACTTAAGAGTTACCTTCTTAGATAGGTTATCTTATAGGAATTTATAAGTACCCACAGTTGGCTAAGTGCAAGGAATGATTCTAATGTGCACATAAAGATACAATTCTGCACATCTTTTTTTTCCCTGACCACATAAAGGATGAGTTGTATGGAATAACAAGATAATTAGAGAGAGTGAGTTTTGGACAAAATCCCTACTACTTCTATTTGCATGGAGGAGCCATTTCATTCATCTCAAGGCATAGAAACACTGGGAGGCTTTTATGCTCTTCTTTATGTTTCCTTCTCTTGTAGTTTCAGCTTGTTCCTTCAGGTTTTTATTATAATTATTTTGTGTGATTTTTAGCTGATGATGAATAAAAGGACAAATATCTGCCCATCCCTCAGAAGCTCTGCTGCATTTTCCAAAACAAAGCAACAGGCTGAGTCAGAGGATATGACATTTTAATTTGTGCAAGTTGGGTTTATTGATGCCACAGGTAATTATTAATTAGGTGTTTCCAAAGCAAAAGATTCAACAAACCTCTGGTGTTGGGATTGGCACATAGAAAAGTATTATTGGAGTTTACAAAAATATAGAGGAAGTTCAGATGCATTGTGGACCTGAACAGGTTAGAATCTGAAAATATGTGGTAGGAATTGAGTGGCTTAAGAATAATTATCCTTAAACATATGAGTATTTATCTTCTAACATGGCAGCATATCAGTCAGAGGACATGAACTGGGTTCCAGAGTCATGTGTAGCAACCTGAGGATTTTTGCAGGATAACTGAAAAGGTCAATGGGTTGTGTACAAACCATGTAAATGGAAACAACATATATAGATATGATTTTTGTAAGACATATGGCTATTGAAACGTTTGATAAAAGGATTAACTTCTTTCAACAAGGTCTTTACTGCTCCATTCAGTTGGGTATTTTGGAGGGGAACAAATTTTATACATTTATAACTATAAAAGTTTGCCGGGCTCTGTATAAGCATCAGGAGCAAGTAATAGTACTGAGCAAATGGGGACTGTATCTGTCAATGGCACTTCAACTTTCCTTTAGCTCTTGAAAATTTTGCTAACAGACTGATGATTAATGTGACGTGCATTTAATTATGAGTGACTATTTCTAATCCTTGAAATAACTAATATTAAATACAGTACTGTTGACAAGGAGCGTGATTTAAAGGCAGACTGTGATGGTTTGGCTGAACTTGGCATCAGACTGTGGCAGTCAGAGAAAACCTGAATTTTGTTCTGCCCTGTGAACATTGTGGTTGTAGACTTGGTTGGCCATTGGCTTATTCCCTAAAATAAAATTGCCAGCTGTGAGGCTGCACCCTTCCTGGCAGTGGCAGACTGATAGCCAGAGAGGAGAACAGCCGAGCCCAGGGGAAGTTGTTTCCTTCAAACTCCTTTTCCTCAGGCTGGAGTGGGGAAGGGCTGTCTCCTTGTTGCTGGAGCAGTTCCCACAGCAAAAGGACTCCTCTCTTCACTTACACCAGGTTAGAAGTTCCTAAGCTCACCACAAGTGACAGAGAACTCTTCCACTGAATCTTGATTTGTAAAGTAATCATTAGGTCCTTCATTAAAAGAACTATAGACCTGAGGGGCTCTTCTGTTCCTCTCAAGCACCAGTCTTTCCTGGGCACAATCCACAGGGGAATACTGCTTCAGGACAGATTCAGAGAGGCATACTATTGTTATGATCACCATAATTTTCCAATATACTAGCTGCTGAGTCAGTTCATTTTGGGAAAGCTGTTCTCATTTAGAAGTGGGAAAGAATACGAGCAAAAGTAACCTCCTTAGTAGTTTTTTGCCAGGCTGTGTCCATCAGCAAGTGACTAAATACCACTCGCTTCTACAACTGTTACTTATGTAGGTAGTAGATAAAAAGTAGGTGGATTCGTTGTCATGTTGCTGTGTTAGAGCTCCCAGTTCTTCTCCAATTTCCCTGGCCAAGACACAACCTAACCCCTAAGTCAGTGGTGAGTGCCACCGAGTATCCTTTAGCTTCCTGGCAGGAGCCTGATCTGCAGCACATATACATCAACCCAGCCAGACCCTTCAATCTAATGATGATGATTCACCTCAGTTAAGGTGGTTTATCTTTTTTGAATTACTTCTTACTTCCCACATTTTCAATTTATTTTAATTTCCTTGAGGTCACCAGCTCTGTGTTGTCTTCCTGCTATTCTCATTAACGTTATATTTGCCCAGTCTGAGAAATTCAGCTCTCACACATATTCAGTTCAAACTTGGTATAGGACTTTGTTATTTGAGATAAGGAACCTGCTTATTAAAACCTTTGTTACCTGAATGGTAATAGGACTATCTCCTCCTTCTTTATCTTCCTCTTCTTTTTTAATTGTCATGTCATGCATATTCAGCATAGGTCATTGTGGTGGGTTGACCCTGGCACGGCACCAGGTGCCCACCAAACCCTTCTATTGCTCCCCCCACCCCTGTCAGCACGG
>WUAM01000089.1:5096033-5121109 GCA_024336885.1 Actenoides hombroni
GGTGACAGAGCACTGGAACAGGCTGCCCAGGGAGGTTGTGGAGTCTCCTTCTCTGGAGACATTCAAAACCCACCTGGGTGCATCCCTGTGTGGCCTGATCTAGGTGATCCTGCTCTGGCAGGGGGGTTGGACTAGATGATCTTTCGAGGTCCCTTCCAACACTGAACATTCTGTGATTTTTTTACTTTGTGATACTTGCATTGGATGCTATAGGTTGAATCATGACTTCAAAGAACTTTTCAAATACAATGCTTTTACTATGTTGAAAATCTACAGTAATCTGATTTTTCTTACCATTATCTCATGAACCAGTGAAAGCATAACTCAATAATGAGTTGCTGAGAAAAATGATATTCCAAATGCTCTTATTAAACTTACAAAATATACATATAACAATCATCAACCTATAAAAAGGCCCACCCCTTTTTTTCCACTCTTCTGGTTTTTTTCAGATTTCCAATAAAATATCATTAGTCCTGTCAAGGCTGGGCCAGTCACTAGTCAAATGACACATGTTCTGTATTAACCCCTCTCCTGTCCCGCAAGGGAAAGAGAAAGGGAATAAGGGAGAGACACTTATGGACTGAAAAAGAAAACCAAAACAGATTTAATGAAAATAATAACAATAAAATGAAATATATACAAATATACACAAAACCCATATAGAACCTAATCCCCTGATGGCAATTACATCATCATCACTACTGATGTTGTGGAGCAGGCACTGAGGAAGTCCCAGACCAGACCTAGCAGCATCCAGGAACCAGACTAAGGAGCTGGTGCACAAGATTCAGCAGCGACCTTGGTCTGCACTGGAGCAAGTATAAGCAAGAACCTTTCTGCACACCAGTCCTTGGTAGTAACTATAAACATCGAGCATTAGCACTTCTAGAAGCAGACACTGTCTGCAGAATTTTACCTTTAGTTTCAGAAAGTGCAGTTAGTTAGAAGAGACTGAGCTGAAAAGTAAAATCACTGAACAGAATTAGTTCCTTTCTAGCTCAAACCAGGACAAATCCTATTTTGGTTTTCACAGCATATTTGGCATCAATGTCTCCTGCAGTTTCATAAATACTTGTGACCTCTGTGTTTATTATTGCAGTGAGAGATATTTATTGCCTTCAATACTGGAAATTGCAATGAGGTCAACACTTAAATATATTCATAGTATCTCAATTCTCTGATGTAATAAAGTTGCAACATGTGAAAGCCAATGTCAACAGCCTGGTCTTTTCTTAACTTTTTTTAAGAATTCTTTTACACTTGAATCCTTTGATACTGCATTTTTCAACATTTAATCCAAGAGTAATTGAGAGGTAATCTACAGATCGAGGGAAAATGGCCAAATAGTGACTTCTTGCCCATGTGTTGCTTTTGAGAAGTTCAGCTGCAGCTCCCATGTATCTGTTGTATCACATAGCCAGCGGTCATCCTGTGCTGGCAGAGGAGCTATCATTTAGTGTAAATGCTGGACAGTGCAGACTGCTGTGGCTGACATGCCTACAGTGACCTACTGAGGCTTAAGATGAGCTCTCTTTCCCCTGTAAACTATTTGTGGATCTGCCTTGGATCTAGGTTTCACATAGCATGCGTTTGGTAGATGTTGTTTGTATTCAGATTTTGCAAGGTAGAACACTGGATCAGAAAATCTGTTCAGTCCAAACAAGTGAGGGGGCTTATTAACACATTGCCTTTTTATGAATGTGCAGGGTTCTTCTGTTGTTAATATTTCGTATTTCCTCCAAGGACTTTCAGAATGGGTTGGATTTAATGTGCACTAGTCCCATGTGTTAAGCTGTCAGATACTCAATGGATATACTATAAAGGTGATCTGCAAGGGCACACTGGGCATGAGTGACATTTTTGGAAGTGCTGCATTCTAGTAAGATGCAGGCTGCAGGACATCTGGAAATCCTAAGCAAATGTGCAAAATTCTTAAACTCTGCCAGGGCATGATCATGAGTGAAAAAACAAGGATATGTTTGGAGAAAGCCATATGTATGATAGCATCAAATTCAGTAACATTGTGCTCTGCCTTTCTTGCTATATAAAGTATCTTTTTTTTTTTTTTTTTTTCCCCCACCTGTTTTTTTTATTCATAAGCATGTCAAGTTCTTGTAAGATGATGCAATAATGGAACTGGTACAGGGGAGGGAAGGTTCCTGGGCCACCTTGCATGCTGTATGAATGAGGCTGCTGAGGGAGTCCCAGCACAGAGCAGGGAGGCTGCAGCTTGCCAATGGAAGGACCTGATGCAGAGGGGAGCTGCTAGGTGAGCTTCAAAGGGAACATGCAAGTCTCCTGGGGAACAGAGTGGAGAGAGGGGTTTTAATGCAAATCAGAAACCCATTGAGGCTACTGCCACCTCTCCTGGAAACAAAATACCTTCAAGGATGTAGTGGGCCAGGGAAAGCTGTGTATAAATCCTTTTAATTTCTATTCCATCTCCCCTAGTCATTTTGAATTTCCTGTATTAAAAAAGTTAAGTATTCCAGTCTTCCTGGCTATTTTCAGTTTTAAAATGTTTTGGTTTTCTTTGGGGAGCTTATTATAAAAACAAGGTCTAAGCACATCCCCCTCAAAGTTATGGCTGTCACTGGGCCATTACATCACTCTCCTTCCCCTAACAGAGTCATCCAAAAGGAGAACTTTGAAGGTGCAGATATCTTTTAAGATTCTGGCTCTCAACAGTGTTCCATGGATTGAAAATCTGCCTCTTGTATCTGAAGAAATAACCTGAAAAACGCCTGCTTCTGTTGTACTGCCAACGGCATTGCAATGACATTCAATGCTGTGCCCATTTAAAACAATATAACCATGATCTTTATGGCATTGACTATAGAAACTCTGTATCTGAAAACCTGAGGAGTTTCCTGGTCATGTAGATAAACTCTTCATATAACACATAGTTTGGATGTGATAACAGTGCTGTGGCAGATCTTGTTTGTACAATCTGAATCTTTCAACATCTGTTTCCCAATGCTGTGATACCTTTGCTTTGCACAAATTTAAGGAAATTTCTGACATGGCTGTGAGATGGAGATTTTAGTCTCATTTTACAGGTGGGGAAATGAGGCACTAGAAGACCTGTTCAAGCATTTATGAAGTCTACTGCCAAGGTACGATTGGATTTAAGTTTTCCAGTCCAGTGCACGACTTAAGACAAGTTTCCCTTTTATATGTTTACTTGCGTGATTAACAAAGCCAGTGTTTTGTTATCTTTTTAAAAGAAGATAGATTTATTGCTATAACTGACATGTTTTTGTGATATCAGCACTTTATGTCAGATATTAATTGATGTCTGCATAAATGTGCTGTGTCAAATACAGCAGACACACACAGAGACAAATATGTGGGGAACAGGCTACAGAGTACTGCACCCTTTCTTGTGTTTGGCATATTACCTGTTCACACAATACTAGTCATGCTCTACACCAAAAGTCTGTCTCCATGTCCTTAAGGAATTCTTTTCATTTCAAATGGAAAAATTATGGGTCGTCTCCTTGTGTCTGAAAAAAATATCTGTCTGGATAACTGACTTGGAAGGTCATAATCAAAACCTACTGTGAAGATTCATAAAGAACTCAATAACGCTGTCTCTATTAGCTAATCACTAAAAGTGTTTGTAAGTATTTGGCAATTCTTGTTTGGTTTACAAACCATTTCCTTAATGATTTGCAGGAAGAAGCAAGGCACCCCCACAATTTTTCTTAACCTAGTTATCAAGAACCAGAACTTACCCTTTTATCAAAAAGGGTTTCAAGAAAATACGCCATAATTTTAAAATAAGGTAGCTGTCACTGAGAAACCTCACCTCATCTGGGTTCTTCTTCAGAATGCCTTCAATTTGAGGGGAAATGATCTGCTGGTCTACATGGTCATCAGTGATTTTATCAGAGTATGTAATCATATAGGAACCAAGAATATTTTTTCCAATTGAACCACTGTCTGGTATATGCATATTAAGTGTGCCCAGCACCTTAAACCAAGGTAGCATTTCAGATTTCTGTAAAACACTTTGAGATTACTGGAAATTAAACATAAATAGAACAATATGTGTTTTCAATACATCCAATATACACCTGATGAGATGAGCTGCCATTTCATAAGCACAAACATATGTGTAGCAATTACAAAGAGTAAACTGCACACCCACCTTGAGGGAGAGATTGGCCCAAGGCCACACCCTTTTTGACTGGGTTTATTTTATCCAGAAAGAGAAGTAAAAAAGTCAACTGTGTACTTCAGCTGAAAAATTACGTTGGATTGCAGGAATTCTTTTAACAACTGAAGAAAAGAGGTAATCAAAGGCCTTGAGGAAACATTTCTCAATTTGTCACTTCTGATATAGGATGAGCATACTTCTTTGGTTTTAAGGAAACCTTTCTTAATCTGTTTAATAGGTTATATTGTTATTCAGTCTATGTTTTACTTAAGCCTACAGTTACTGTAAGTGTGATAATTATATAGCAATAAGCATTGAATTTGTCATTTGGACTCAAATCTGTGGGGATGTGGTTTTTTACCACATCTCTTGCTTGATCAGTTCAGGTGAAAAGGAATGTAGTGAACAGATAACACAAATATCATTGTCTTGTTTTTTATAGTACTCTGGCCAGATTGCCACTGCTGTTCTGTGTATATGCTTAGTGAGTATATGGTTGAAGGCAGTGGACTTAACACAGAGTAATAATGTAATTTATTAAATCATCCTCCTGTGCTGCATGGCTTTGGGTGTCTTTGTTGAGGTTTTACAGACTTCTGAAGATGAAATATCAAGCTGGCAACACCTGGTTTATATGTTTGACTTTGGGCAAGGCTATCAACTGCTTATTTCAGTTGGAGACTGAATGACTTATATTTCCTCATTTAATGGACTTATATGACCTTTAACTGAACTTCTCTTTGAACTACTGTATCCTGTCCTCTCCAGGGCTGGTGTAAAGTCTCCTGCCAAGGAATTGAGCAGGCAGCCACTGAGATGTGAAGTGGGAGTGGGTGGTGGTGTAGTTTGGCCTTCTCGGGCGTACAGCCTGAAGTAGTCTTTGCTCCAGTCTCTAGGCACTCTGCTGATTATCTAGTATTTCCTGTATGGGGAACACAGGCCACTGACTAAATAATTTCAGTATTTTTAGCGTATAGGCTAGACCTCGTAAGATGAAATGGATACATGGAGCACATGATAACAAATGGCATACTGAGTCAGACTGATGTTCATCTAGGCCACTGTTTTCTTCAAATGGGACAAGAGGAGATACATTTTTGGAGTGCGTGTGACCATGTAGACTGCTTTCTGCAGTCCATCTCACATCTCTGCAGTCACAGTTGTATCAGGGCAGTTAAAGGTTTTCTTGCTGCCTAGTCCCATTAGTTTCTGTTTATGGAACTAATGTTCATTAATTTTTCTAATCTGTCTTTGTACCTGGTGATACTGAATGATTCAGTTTTCTGTAGCAGTAAGTCCCAGAGGTTCACTACCTGCTGTCTAGAATACGTTCTTTGATCTATTTAAATAACCTATTAGATTTGTCAGGAGAATTCTAGTTTTCTGGATCTGGTTAATAATCTTTGGATTCATTGTATCTGAAACCTTAAATTTTTATTTTTTTTATAAATTAAGTTTTATCCTCTTTCCTCATTCTTCTCTTCAAACTGATGCCCCAGACATTTTAGTGCCTCCATTGTCTTGACCATTGTAGTTGCACTTCTCTAAGTCCTTTTGAGACATGGAGACAAGAACCGTAGAGAATCATAGAATCATAGAATACCAGGTTGGAAGGGACCTCAAAGATCATCTAGTTCAACCTTTTAAGGTAAAATATCTATCTATCTATAGATATAGATATAGATATAGATATAGTTTAAATGAGATGGCCCAGCATCCTGTCAAGCTCAACCTTATAACTGTCCACTGTAGGGGAATCTACCACTTCCCTTGGGAGATTATTCCAATGTCTAATTGCTGTCATGGTGAAAAATTTTCATCTGGAGTGCAATTGAAAATTCCCCAGGAGTAGCTTGTACCCATTACCTCTTGTCTTCTTCATGTGACTCCTTGTAAAAAGGGAGTCTCCATCTTCTTGGTAGCCTGAGAGTACTCAGGATGTGACAACACCAATGGTTTTCATAGCAGCAAGATGCTTTGTCCTTGAGACTGTTCCAGATGTTGCACAGACATTTGTTAGTGCTTTGAATGCCCATGTGTATAGAGTTAAAGCTTTTAGAGAACTTCCAAAGATGACTGCCAGATCTGCTTCCTGACTGACATCTTCTGAGTTCAGCAACATGTAAGCATGGCTGAGATCTGTTTTGAGAAACAGTTTGCCTTTTTTTTTTATTTTATTTATGTTTATGTATCTTTAGCATTAAGCTGCAAAGAATGCACCGTGGCTTATCCTTCCTGTGTATCTCTTTAGCTGGTAAACTGGTATAGCTCTTGAGGTGGAATGATGACATTTGAGACCACTGGAGATGATGCAACTTTGCTGTTACAGATTTAGCAGAAACTTCTTGGATCAGTAGGACTAACTCTCTGGTTGCATGATCCTACAACAGCATGAAATCCTTGCAATAGAGCCTTGCTTTAGAACTGATTTTTCTGCTTCCTCTATATGGGAAAGCTGCTCCAGAGTCTCATTATGGTTATGATAAAAACTTTTATTCTATCAGCTTATATTTATATGTGGCAAATGTATATATGTTTCTCCTTGGGTTGCCATTTTCCCTGAATTTAAAGGACTGTTCTTTCACTCTGGTGTTTATCCTTCACTTGAATTTGCAGAGATATACTAACTGTTCTCTTAGTTTTTATGTTAATACACTGCACAAGCCAAACTCTTCTAGTGTCCTTTTGTAAGACACTTTACAAGGTAACTTGTCACCCTAGCCACCATTGTCATATATGTTATTTCTGTGTTTTTCTTAAAGATGTTGCCTGTAAGTCCAATTACTGGAGGACCGTTTTCATGCTTTAGTAATGTTGTTTTAAATAATCAAAAAAAAATTGCTATAGGGATAAAATAGCATATTGCATCATTATTTACATCTGAAAGGATATAAAAGACAATAACTCCACTTCCTTCCCTCCTGAGCTATGTCTTAAAATAACTGCTGTGTATTTCAGTGCCTGATAAACACTGGAAAGAAACAAAAATATATTTAAAAGAGAGAGCTCACTATTTGCTACTTCTGTGCTCAGTAAAGAACATGGTCTGCAATCACAGTAGAAAAGTAATTTTTATCTGGAAACCATCCAGACAGGACATGGTGTAAACAAGTGAGAGACCAAGAAAAAGAAAGTAAATATTGCCAGCTTTTCCTCTCTCCCCTTCTTGCTTTCAGCACTTACATCCCTTTCTCGAAAGACACAGGAAAGCTAGGACAATGATTCCTTTATTTTCTTCTCCTATGTGCATTTGATTGTTTCGGTTGCTTTCTTGCACCTCTTATGTTCTCAGCTGCTTGCATGCATTTAAGTGCAAGTCTGCAGTCTCTGTATTGGCCAAGTACCCTGTTGATCAGTAAAGTTAGTGAAGGTTCATGAATGAATGCATACTTAGAAATATGTAATGAAATGGGAGGGTAATATGTCCATGAAGGGTTTAAAAAGAAACAGTTTCACTCTGGTTTTTAAATTGCAAAAGGTTGATTGATACATTAGCAAGTTGATCCTTTACATGTCAGAATCAGGGCATGACAGTTTAAGGTAGGCCTGCTGTTGACTACAGAGTAGTGTAGACCAACTTGAATGACTTCAAGCAGGCTTTGCTGCAAATGGGTTGTAGTAGGTGTGAGCACTGAATGAGTTGCCAAAAGAAGCTAAATTATGCTGAAGGATTTGTTTGTCCTGAACTCTATCTGCTTGAATCCCAATATGACTTTAAAGTTATTAATGTATTTTTCTGTCATTAGACTACGAATACAACATTTCAATAAACTGACTTTTCCTTGACTTTCCTTTGCTCATATGCATGGTCTTGAATGTACTGTAATACTGATGCCTCTCACTGAACTGTAAGAAAGGGAAATTGTTTTAAATGTCAAGTTTTGTTTGAATTATATAAAATTTTGCATTAATTAAGAATACCTAGAACTTCTCCCCTTCAGTTTTTCAGATTCTTCTTTTTCTTTCTTTACCTCATAGTAGACTTGCAAAGAAATAATCCAGGATGTACCTGAACACTCATAAATGTCATTGGGTTTTGGTTTCTTATAGTAACATAACATTAGGTTGCTGTAAGAATATAGTAATATAATGTTAGAATAAGACTGTAAAGAA
Organism: Actenoides hombroni; assembly: GCA_024336885.1. Taxonomy (NCBI): domain Eukaryota; kingdom Metazoa; phylum Chordata; class Aves; order Coraciiformes; family Alcedinidae; genus Actenoides; species Actenoides hombroni. Next base: position 5,104,312 of record WUAM01000089.1, read on the forward strand.
CAAGAGCCTTAAGTATTTTAAATGTCTCAGAACTATTAATTTTCTTTTCTGGTGCCATACTGTGTTCGTGATGTATATACTACCAATAACTCTGGAAATGTTTTTGTGTGCTGTTTAAAGCCTTTTAATGTTGTTTTAAGGTCTAAATATATCAAAAACATAAAGTAATGAATCAGTTGAGGTCATTAGCTACAATGTGAATAACCTATGTAAATAAATAAATGACACAGTGTTTTGTCCCCTTCACATTTGGACATCAAGGATATTTGTTTCAAGAATGTATTTTATTGATCACTAAGTTTTCAATTGTTACTGAAGCTTAAAGATAAAATATCAGTGCTATCTAGGAAAGCAATTATGGTTATTTAAAATTAATTGCAAGTAACAAGTTTGTTTGGTAAAAGAGCAATACATTTGATTATTTTTTTTTTGTGGTCAAACTTAGGCTTATTTTTAAAAGAGAGTTATAAGAATTTTTATTTTCTACCAGCAGTCATTTGAATACACTGACTCTTACAGGAACTTAAATAGAAAAATTTAAAGAAGCCAAACATTTTATTTACATAGGCTAAATTTCAAAATTGATGACCTTCATTTTCATCTGTGCAAACCACATTCCTCACTCAGTTTCATGTTTCTTAAAATAATTCAGGCTCTTGCCTTTCCGAGTTTCAGAACGGTAATCCAGAAGCTGCGTTGTTTTTGCAAGAAAACTCCATGCAGTGAATGCCCTGTGCAGTGTCAGTCAAACTGATGCAAAGTTTAAACACTGTGGCTCTTGGATTGAGGTTGGAGGTGACCTGTTCAGATGAAATTGCAGCAACATAGCCTCAAGAATGAAGCAAGCAGCCAGGCTGTCTGAGTGTGGGTGAAATCTGATGAATTATATGCTGCTTGGATTCACTCCAGGATCCCAGTCAGTGTCAGTGTAATTTGTAAGGGCTGTGAATTCTAGAAGGAGCAACACATCATGTGCAACGTGTGTACTTTGTATTTAAAGAAGCTGGAAATGTGTGAGCATTTTCTGTAGATGAAATCGGTGCGATTTAGTTCCTAAAGAAGTAAAGTCCTCTGAACACTTTGTTTTGTTACTTGTCTTCTGTTAAAGTGAATGATCTTATCGTGTTTTAAATAACCTGTTTGATAACTGTGTCAAACTACTGTTGCAGTTTGCAAAAAAAAAATTGAAAATTGCAGTCCCTGGGACCTGTGTTTGCTCCACTTGTGAAGTTATCAAAAGCATTTGTTGGCATACGAAGTGACCATGATAGCATGTAAATCGGATGTAGATCTGTGCTTCTGTGAATGGGAGCTTAGTCCCGACACTGTTACAGACATTGTCCATGGGTGGCCATCCTCTGTTCTAATTGGAATTGGAATGCAGCTGTGCAGTTATGAGATGGTGTAATTGCATGGAAAAGTTTGACAAGTGTGTCCAGGGAAATCGTGAAACAGATACAGCAATAGTATTTCCACTTTCTTTGCTTCAAGACATAGTCAAAGTAAGTGTATTTGGAGTGGGACAGAAGCAAGGAGTCAGTCTGAATGTTTAAGTAATAAGATAGTAATGCTTCAGGGAGGTGCTTGGGACAGTGATTGTGCTGGATGAAGGCTATTCTCTAAAATTTGCTCAGGAATGGGAATTTCTGCTAGTAGTTCTTGGATTGCTGGCAAAGAACAGTAGAGAGGACAAACATCACAAGAGGCTGACTATAAACAGCCATGTTTATTGTAACTCAGAAGAGTGACTTTGCACTCAAAAAGTTGTGGTCCATGGCTCAATGTCCAAGTGAAGATCAGTGATTAGTGGCATTCCTCAAGTGTCACTATTAGGACAGGCCCTGTTTAACATCTTTGTCAGTGACATGGACAGTGGCATCGAGTGCACCCTCAGCAAGTTTGCCAACAACACCAAGTTTTGTCGTGTGATTGACACACTGGAGGGAAGGGATGCCATCCAGAGGGACCTTGACAGGCTGGAGAGGTGGGCCATTGCCAACGTCATGAAGTTCAACAGGGCCAAGTACAAGGTCCTGCACATGGGTCGGAGCAATTCCAAGCACAAATACAGGCTGATTAATGAGTGGATTGAGAGAAGCCCTGTGAAGAACTCAGGGGTGTTGGTGGATGAAAAACTGAATATGAGCCATCAATGAGCACTCATAGTCCAGAAAGCCAGTGTGGCCAGTAGGCTAGGGGAGGTGATTGTCCCCCTCTGTTCTGCTCTTGTGAGACCCCACCTGGAGTACTGTGTCTACCTTTGTGGTCCCCAGCATAAAAAGGACATGAACCTGTTGGAACAAGTCCAGAGAAGGGTGATAAAGATGATCAGAGTGCTGGAACATCTCTCCTACAAGGACAGGCTGAAAGAATTGGGTATGTTCAGTCTGGAAAAGAGAAAACTCCATGGAGACCTTATAGCCAAGTTCCAGTACCTAAAGGGGGCCTACAAGAAAGTCTGAAAAGGACTTTTGATAAGTACATGCAGTGATAGGACACGGTGTAATGGCTTTAAACTGGAAGAGGGTAGAATTATATTAGATGTAAGGAAGAAGTTCTTCACTGTGAGGGTGGTGAGGCACTGGAACAGGGTACCCAGAGAAGCGGCAGATGTTACATCCCTGAAAGTGTTCAAGGCCAGGCTGTCTGGAGCTTTGAGCAACCTGGTCTAATGGAAAGTGTCCCTGACCATGGCAGTGGCATTGAAACTAGATGATCTTTAAGGTCTCTTCCAGCCCAAAATATTCTATGATTCTATGAGCCAGGTAGGCTGTTGCTTCAATGTTACAGTCATGCTGGGTTAATCAGGTTTTGCAGTCAGGGCAACAGACAATGCTTTTGGATGTTGCCTACATGGCTAATACAAATATTTTGTGGTAGTGTCTAGAGTGGTGTTTTTCCACATAACAGTAGGAGCTCATATTAGACAACTGTCATGTTTGCATAAGTTTCCATGATTTATCATCCAAAACAGGCAAGAACTCACAGAAAGGAAAATCATAGCTTAACCAGTGATGAAAATTGACACCTATCTGTATGATTAAGCATAGTTGTGAGAGAATACAAATAGGAAGAAACTCCTTATCTAGTCTTAGAAGTATTTATGTGAATAGCCTCTTTTTGTGCATCTATTTCAAGAAATCATCATCTTGTAACAGTGAGGATTGAGCAGCAATGTGAAAACTACCACAAAGGTGCTTGGAGGGGGAAGCAGTTCTGATGATCCAGAAAAAATTGCTGACCATGCAGATGATCTAAACTTATTTCATGGAAGATAACTACAGAACTTGAATCCCACAGTAAAACCTTTAAATTTGACTTAGTGGGTGGGGAAAGTAAGTAAAACTTACTCATCTAGCATTCTTATGCAACTAGGTTCACATGCTTTTCAGAGATAGCTAGTTTTTCAAATTTTGAAGAAATGACAAAAAGAAAAAAGAAAAAAAAAAAGGCGCACTATGTCTGAAGGTTTTGGCCTTTCCATTGTCTTTTTGTGCTATATCTACTGCCATTGTTTTGAGTAGCAAGAAACTTTTGTGCAGAATTTTAATGACTATTCTCTCTATTGACAGATTATATTATTAGAAGATTTTACTTTTGAATAAAGTAATGTGTAAATATATGGCTTTGGTCTCTTAACTCTTCAAAAATGTGCATATGTTGCAATGTGCTTATGAGAACATACTACAGTACTAATCAGCATAGACTAGTCTAGACTACAATAGAATATTTCCATTGAAAGGGCCCTACAACAACCATCAAGTCCAACCGTCTGTCACTTCAGGGGTGACCAAAAGTTAATGCATGTTATTAAGGGCATTTTCCAAATGCCTCTTAAACACTTGGGGTATTGACTATCTCTCTAGGAAGCCTGTTCTAGTGTTTGACCACACTCTAAGTAAAAAATGCTTCTTAATGTCCAGTCAAAACCTCCTCAGGTGCAGCTTTGAACCATTCACACGTGTCCTGTCACTGATTACCAGAGAGAAGAGCTCAGCATCTCCTTCTCCACTTCCTCTCCTCAGCAAGCCTTTTTAATGGACATAGAGCCTAACGTAGTATGGCTGCTTGACTCTGCATTTCTTTGTATACACTGTTTAAACTTGTTTAAAAATTACTGCCAATGAAAACTGGTATACTGGAAATTGTGTTCCTGGTGATATTACCTTTATTTCCAGTTGCACCTCATGCAAGTTCAAATTGCCAGCCAAACGTCCTCATTTCCAGCAAAGAACCAGTAGGTTTTGTCATCCTCTTCCTCCTCCCCACCACAGATACAATGTGACTTTCCGAAAAATGAGTCTCTGCTGGCACTTCTCCTTGTTTCTCAGTTTTCCATCTCTCCTCCAGCCTGGCTACGCTTGAGAATGCTTGAGAATATTTGTTCAGCCCCAAGGAAAGACAACAATTCTTTTGAGTGCTAACAAATCAGCCCTCACATTTCTCTTACTAACAGAGAATTCACAGTATCCAGTTGTCCTAGGGGTGATTCATTTCAATATCACACAATGCTTAGCTGATGCACATAATTACTTTTCCTGCATGTAAAAGCAAGAACTGAATTTAAACACAGATTGTATATCCATTTTCTGTAAGCTCTTTTAATCAGCAGTTAATGAAACAACCTGTCATCAGACAGCTGCACTGATGAAATGACATGAAAAGCAAATCCATGAAGTAAGTTTGTTTGTAGACTTTCACCTAAGTTTGGAGCTAGTGATGATTTGTTGTTTTTTCTGCAGTTTAACCTTGTTTGGTCTAGCTGGAAACGTGGCAGTAGTGATGTCAGTATTTGCCAAGAGCTATACTTTTACAGGAAACTGTAATAGACATCATTCAAGGATTTGACAAGATTTCACACAGCATAGCAAGGCAATCCAGTACAAATTCATCATAAGAGCCTTCAATGTCCATTTTGGGTGATGTGCTCATAACCTTACAGATGTGGTCCATGTGTAGCTGAATGAAACTATTCAGCTGCTGCTTTGCATGAAATGCTTGAACACTGTGACAAATGTCTACAAAAATGGTTTGCTGCTGATTTAGAGACATTAAAGTATCAACACTATGTAATATAGCATAGCTTAAGGTCACAAGACATCAGAAAGCACAGAATCAAGTTTTCACAAGATTTTTTTTTCCAAAACTTGTTAGAGGTGGGAATCTTCCACTGTATGATATAGAAAAGGAGAAAGGAGGATGAAGGATTCCTGAGCTACTCGAAATGGAAAGGAGTGATCTGGTCCTTTTTTACTTGCAAAAGTTCAAATGTACATTCACCTCCACTGGGTTGGTGAAAGGATGTGTGGTCCTGGGCTGCAGAGGAGTTCAGACACTTTGTGGTCCCCATGGCTTCTTTCAGAATTGCGTGGCAGGCTGATGGGAATCCTTTTCACCTGGTACAATGGTGACCACTCATCCGTGCATTAAAAACTCCTCACATCACTTCCTTGTTCCTTAGGGTATTGTTCTCCTTCAGCTCTTCACTGTTGTTTGCCCTCCAAACCTTCTCATTTTCTTTCTTTTCGTCCTTTCAGGCACTTTCTTGGCAAACTTCTAGAAGTTTTGAAAGCAGATACTTCATGTGTACCTGTCCAAAATAAAGCATTTTTCTTGTAATTCCCTTCTCCTTTGGTCTTTATATATTGTTTGACATGTGGGGTTCGTTGTTTTGTTTTGGTTTTTTTTTTTAAGTTGTTGTTGTTTTGTTTTGTTGTTGTTGTTGTTGTTTTGTTTTTATTCTGGTGTGGTACCTGAATTTGAATTATTGGCATCAGTAGTTCATAGTTTGTAGGTAGTCTTCTTATGAAGATCTTCCTTCAGATTGCTAGGTAATACCCTGTGGCTACTGGTCTGACTGTTAGATGATCACAAGCTTAAAATCTTTCCTGCTGATTCTTGCATAAAATACAGCAGTTCCATTAATTTCATTAGGAAATATGCTTCATGTGCTGAATGTACAAACTCATATCAATATAGATTGGCTGACTGTGTAGACTTTTTTTTTTTCCTGAGAGAAGACAACTAGAGCAAAGAGAAAGGAAGTGATCTGAGTACATTTATCTTGTAGGACCAGATAATCTTTCCATGTCTCCAATGAAGGCAATGAATTACATCAACAGTGAAAATACATGTTGTCTGTAGACTCTGGTCTACATTTAGTATTTATATTCATATGCTGGTTTTTTTCATAGTAAGAAGTCAAATCACTTCCAGTAATGTTCTAATAAATATTAAGTACCAATGTATAGCCTGAGATTGTTTATAAAACAGCATCTTACTCTTTCTTTTGTCCACCTACTTCAGCAACAGTGTTTGCAACATGCATGGAGGGTTTTGAAAGATTTAAATCAAAGCTTCTCTTAGTATGATTCCACTGATTCTGAATCTTTATAGATCTTCATAAATTGCACTCTTTTTTTAGCAATGTGTTAACTCAGATTACCCCATTTCTACTGTTATTTTATATTGCAAATCATATGAAATAGTGACATCTGTCATGCGTCATTTTTTCTCTTATTTGCCATATGGAAGTGAACACGGTGAGGAGTGTTTTGCTTTTGGGAAGCTTGCTGATTGGTTTTGTTAATGCGTTTGTGTTAGCACAGTCTAGGGCTTGTACTTAGGATGGAAAAGGGTGAGGCCTGGGATGAAAGTTTACTCCTGTGGGAGGCTTGTTTCAGGATCTTAATAGTTCCATGAAAGTTCCATCTTCTACAAAGAGCATCTTAATACTTAAGAAGATGTTGACTGCTATGTCTGTGTCATACTGGATCTTCAGATGTGCCTTTAGTTTTCCTGGGTCCAGGCCATGAAGCTAAGAACTGAGCCTTACCCTGGAAAGGCAGCACAGATCTAACATGCCAGCAATAGCCTCTGCCATTGAAAGGATGCTTCTTTAAATTTCAGTCCATATAGGGACAGGTAAAGCAGACAATAATTTCTGAAGGTACTGTCAGAGTTGTGATGAATGAAATCCTTAGTTTCATAGGAAGGATTACCATTGGTATAGATGTCAAATCCTTCCAAGCCAATTGTGGGACCAAGTGCTTCATATCCCCAAAAAACCCATTTACTTTATTCTTTGTGTTATGCACTAAACAAGTGTCTCTTAGGAAGCTGGTCTATAACTGGTCCTCCTCTATGTTGCTGGGTTTGTGCACAGTCTCATGCCAGTCCGTCACTACTGTCAGTCAGCCTTTTGCAAGACAATGATGGCTCCAGAAGAATGTCCAGCATATGAAGCCAACGGACATAGTGCTATTGAGTCTTGGCAGTACTACGAACAGTTAAGTTCTGAAGTTGTATTTTATTATTGGCTGTTTTTACATTAAAGTGCAGGAGCTGAAACTTCAAATTCCCAGCATCCTGAGGTTGTCATGTTGTCACAAGTTCACCGTGAAAGCTTTTTTGACAGTAAGCTTGAGACACTAATGCATACCAGATGGTTGCATAAGACAGCTTTTACATCAATGGTATAAGCAATTCCAAGGGTTCATACTGTTTTCATATTATTTCTTTTACTTGCTTTATGACAGTGCTACAGGAAAGTGATACCAAAAGCACTGCTGCAAATCAAAACATATTTTTTATTTTATATGGTAAAAGTGCAGCAATCTGCTACAGTTGCATTAAAACTGAGTTGCTGCAACTTTGTAAAGATGACCATGCAACCAGAACATTTTGCTGACAGTGATTTTTAGGGAACCAAATTTGCTAAACATACAAAATGCAGGCCAATCACTCTTCAAATGTTTTGACCTACTTTCCCTTTGAACCCTTTCCAAAATAATAATAATAAAAAATAACTATGGAGAGAGCAGATTGCAGAGCTCTACAATTTCACTGATGGGAATGTGAATGCCATTAAAGTGCTTCCTGCTGGCAGACCAAGTATGTATTTGTGTGGTTGTAACTCCTCAATACTCATTCAGAATTTGGGAGAGAGACAAGGCCAGGGAAGGACACTTACGCTGATTTAAGCAGGGTCCTTTCAATTTAGTGGGCCCTCCTATTGTGTTTCTCTTATTTCACTTGTGTAAAAATGCACAATATGAAATCCAGAATGTTGGGGTTTTTTTTTTTAAATAGGGTTACGTTTACTTTTTCACATAGTTAAGCAGAATTCAAAAAGCCTTTTCCTTATAACAGTTTGTAATTTTAGTTGGATAGTGAGTTATTACTGATTAGTTTGTATATTTTCATACAGATGTCTTCCTGGATATTCTAATTGTTGATGCTTTAAAAAAAAAGAGACATGATTCTGCTAGACTTCTCCCTTTGGTCTGTCTTTCCATTTTAAAGTATTTCCTTATCTTGGGGGAGAGGGAATGTGTACGTGTGCTCAAAGATGTGTTTAGAAAGCAGATCTATAGCCTCCTGTTTTTCAACCCTACCTAAATCCAGGGACAGGCTGATTTTGTCAGTTCTGAAAACATTTGAGAATGCTGCTTTACTGGCAAAGGTATTAATGAACTTTAAAAAGAGGAGAGGGAGTTGACAGGAAGAATTCATCCCTCCCAGTCTGAAACAAAAACCCAGAACTGCTGCATTTCCTTCCTGTCAACATCATACAAATTGTACGGTTTCAGCGTTCCTCCCTTGGTTTAGCTCCCCCAGCTCCTCAGGAGATTTATTCTGTAATTTCCAGTAGGAAGATGATTTGCATAAACCAGTTCCTTTTCATGATTAGATTCAGGAAATCAGATTTATAATCTGATGTTATTTTGCTTTTGTCCTGGAAGTTGTTAAAATGAGTCATCTGGCAACTTCTAATCCCATTTCTAACCATATACGGACATGTATGGGACTAAAATGAAGGTGTGTTTGTGTATTTGAGAAATTCAACACAGTCAACTTCTTTCTAGGACTTTAATTTTGCAAAGCAGTTAGACAATGAAAAGTAATTGCACACTGTTACATGCTTCGTCTAAGTAGGGTCTATGTGAGCTAGGAATTGTCCTATAAGCTTTGTATATATTTGCAACAGGAGTTCCAAGGGACTTAAAAATAGATCATGGAAGGAAGATATACCTATGCATAAGCAGTAGTGTTGTAGCTTTCCCACTGAACCAGTTTTCCACAGACTCTGTGAGTCCCTGTACTTTCCTCCAGTCAATAAGTAGTTCTGCTGACCTTAGTCGAAAAGAATTCTCTATTCAGCACAAATAGTCCTTTTTTTGCCTTTTGGTATCATAAATCCTGGTTATTAGATTACCTGTCTAAAGAAAGAACTACCTCCTGACAGCATCAGAGGGCAGTCTTCTCAAAGCAAGCACACACACTGCCAGATTTTTTGTCCTTTCTCTTGTCTTGGGTGATTGATTTTAGCCAACACCTCCTTTTCATTAGAATCAAGAGGTACAACTCAATTCTAAGAATGGCATATGCAACTCAACAGTTAGTGTTTTACCTTTCCTTCTCCCTTTGGTTTGAAACAAATGGCAAACTGCAAAGTCAGCTTTTCAAAACTAACAATTTCCTTCTTATAAGTAGGCCTACATATAAGCCAGCAACTTCAACCAGCAAGTGAATGTTCCTAACAGGAATGAACATGAGGAAAAGTTGTGTAGCATGTCCCATAGTGGTCTACTTTTTAGAACACTTCTGAATAGGAAAATAGCATTTAGATTCAGAGCCAAAGTCCAGGGGCTTCTTTTGGTTGCCTTTAAGTATTTTGCAATTAATGTGTAGTTTTGTGTCATGCTCAATCTATGTTTATAATTACTTCAGTTTATAACACCTGTATTTCCCAGTTTTAAGAACTAGATTAATCAAATGTAGCAAAGCTTAAAACAAGAATCACAACCTCTGATTGTACTTGAAGTTACATTAAATTGTGTAAAGGTGGCCAGTGGAGCAAAGCTAGCTACAAAGTCAGGCACCCTCATGGGCTATATCTCCCCAGCCTGCCTGCCTTTGCCATACTCCATATTGATGATAGTGGCCTTGCCTTCAGGATGAAGGATATGCAGGCTAGGATGATGGGCAGGCATTTGAAGCACATCACTTTCACAGAGCTCAGTCATCTGTCAGTAGCTATTTAGCACAGCTGTCATAGCTGCAGATGAATAATTTCTTTTTTTTTTTTTTTTTTTTTGATCTGTGTATATGGTATTCCACCCTCACAAGCTCCCACAACTAACATACATAATATAAATTTGGTATCTCATGCATATGGACTAAGAAAGTGGACTCTTGCTCCTCTGTAGGTAGTCTATAGGGATAAGGTTATAGATCTTATTGCATAGATTCAGGTAAAATATTAGGATTGTGTTTTAATGTTCTTTTATTGTGTTTGTAACAGAAGCACTGGTTTACTCACATTATTAATAAGCATCTTCCATAGAAAAACTGATTTGGGGCCAAAAAATGTAGGTTGGAACAGTTCTATAGAGGACATATAAATCAAAGCTCCTCCCTCTTCAGAGGCTTGGCTTTATCTTAAAGAAATAAATAGTAATAAAAAGTTTAAGTGGTAATTAACCCTGAGAGAAGTGAGGGGTTCCCCCTGGGGCTGCCTCATCCCTTCCCTCAGATCATCCCTCCGTGCAGTCAGCCCATAACCCCAGCCTCTCTGTGGGCGAAGCTAGTTGCCTCAGTGAGGCAGCAGAGCTGGTGCCTCCTCCTGGGGTGCTGGGAAGCCAAGGCTGGTTAAGCTGTCTGCATCTGTAGCCAGAAGTAAGGAAATAATAAAATTCCAAGTGAGAACAAAGTCACTGTGCCATCCCTGTTTCTTGTACAGCTCTATATAACATCATGGTGTTCCTGGCGTGCAGGGAAACCACTCACTTTTCTCAATTTGTAGGTGTTTTATTTTCAAGGCAATGAGCCCTGACATCTTGAGAAAACACAGTAGTGGGGTAAAACTAAACTAAGGTTTGACTCACAAAATTACTGAGCAGTAGGGTAGGAGTGGATAGGCTGTTATTTGTCATTGTTCTAAGATGTTTAAACAAACTTTGTAGTAGAAAGCTTGTTATGGTAAGCAGCTGTTGTACCAGACAGTTAAATCTGAGATAAATCTCGCAGTTGCTCTGAACCAAATCCAAAGCCAAACTATTGATGTCTGGCTGACCCTTTAGTCTTAAGTATCTGCATCTTTTCAAGTATGCAGATAGTCTCTGGAGAAGGGAATGTTAATGGTCTGTAGGTGGGCATCAGATATCTTCTGTCTTGACCTCCTAAACCCTTGTTTAGCTTATACAAGTCAGATCCACACTGAGAATGCTTCATGCTTTTGGTATTCTGTTCATCTCCAAACACCATGGAGCAGGATGTGGGCAATAACTGCACAGAAAGGGATGTGATGGGTTTCAATTAATTTTTGATTAGTTTCTCTATAGTGCTTAGTTTTGACATTTAAAGAGAAAATTAGTAAACTCACATTAGTATTCTTCATCCTCTGCAACTAGTTTTCTATTTTTAAATCACTGCTCTGTCAAGCTTGGCCAAAAAGTTAGGTAAAAAGGGGAAAATGACATACATTTGGTGAGGATAAGGCAACTACAAGTATGATGATGTGAAATATTTTTTTAAAAGAAACTCCACCATGTTTATAAAAACTTATATGTACTTAAGTGCTTAGAATGGGACATACCTTTCATATTACCCTCACAAAATCAGATCTTCCTTTCATTTGCCTCAGTAATACCAAAAGTGTTTAATACATGTAAATAAAAGGTGAACTATGGTGAATCTTTCCAGTGCTGGCTTGGTATATTCTCTATAATACTTCTCACATTGTAGTAGGGTTTGCTGTTCATGTGCATTGAAGGGCACAAACTAGTACTTAAACAACTACAAAAATAAACTGAGATAACTTCCTTTCGATGTGAAATTATCCTACACCCTTATCTAGGTTCCCAAATAATGTAAATAAAGCTATGTTGAATTATATATGAGAAGCTAACATTTTGTTTTCAGTGACTCTTCTATTTAGATGTCCTATACCTTTGAGAAACAAGCTTGATAATTTTCAGCTAGTGAGACAGAAATCTGATATTTTCTTTTCTTTTTTTTTTTTTTTATTTAAATAAAAGAATTCTCATGAGAAAAAAAGAATTCTACCTATGGGATACTGTTCCCATTTCTCGTATTTTACCTTCTAAATGTCACTTTCTTTTTGTAATGAATTGAGCAGGAAACTCTGCCCTTTCCTTTGAATGAGTCATGATGTAATGTACTTACAGATTAGAAACACAATTTGAGTAATGTACTATATGGCATTAAGTGAGGTTTTGCCCATTCTATCACGTTTGTCCTAGTGGGAACCTAGCAATACATCACTTGTGCTAGTATTAGGGTGTTTATATCATTGCAGAAAAACTTGCTGAAGTTCATGTGCAGGTGTACTTTTCCTTCATGTTAGGAACGTGCTTTTGTCGTGTGAAGACTTTAATTTATATGCAAATGTCATTGGTTAAAATTGAGCATAAAAAGCAATTACTATTGTCTTATTTGTAGGTGCCAAAGAAGTGCAAGTGACATAAAAGTTCACATTGATTTTAATACAAAAAAACACTTGTCTGGCTGATCTGGAATTTAATATGCATAATATTTGCAGAACTGATCAAGAACCTTCAGTAAACTTGGCGAATGAAGGAACTCTACCATTGTACGAATGTATGAATGTGCTGTTCATTGCTACTTTGCATAGTCTCTTCTCTTTTAAGCCATAAAGAGGCCATTTAAATGGTATTTAACTTCAGAGGCATGTTTCACGTTTTGTGCTTCTGGTACCCTGCCAATGTCAGGTAGAAAGGATGAAGTAACATGCCTGATGCTTATAGAAATGACAACCCACCTGCATGTGAAGTCTTAATTTTCACATGTTGACTCTGTTTGCTCATGCCAAGAATATGGGATATGTCCAGGACATATGACCATTATAGGAGTGTTGACAGCAGCCAAGTGTAACTAATTATGTGGCCAGTTTCCCTTATAACAAGCAGTAAAAGATGGTCTCTCCCAGACAAGAATTCAGAAAAAGAGGAATTTAACTACATTGTTTGAATTGTCCTATAGAGTTACAAGTTGAGCCTCAGAAGAGCTTTTAGTTAAGTTACACATCTTAGGCTTGCTCTTGAGACTGGCTGTGTAAGTTTCCCTGCTTTCTCCTATAGGCAAATATATGTCCACTGCCTTTGGAATTAATGTCCTCCAACAGAGCCCATTATTTTGAGATAGGGAAAGGAAAACAAATCAAAAAAAGGGTAATAGAAAAGTACAGCAGCCTTTAGCTAGGTCAAAAATGGGTAGGTATTTTTGCTCTGTGGAAAGGTTCCCTGTCCTTTGGAAGAGGTTCCCACTGAATGGAAAAGCCTACTATGTTCTCTTCCTTTCTCTGCATGGGGTCCATCTCTCAGCCCTTCAGTCAGTTGTCCTACCCTCCCCCCAAAATTGTGCCTTCACATCCTCTGCCAAGCAAGTGCAGCCATGATATACCCTACTGCTAATACCTATAATTGGTCTTTTATCTCAAAAGAGCTCTTGAAAGGAGCAAAAGGGAGACCTGCCATTGCCTTAAGTGAGAACAACATCACCCTCAAAGGTTAGAAGTGGATCTAATACCAACACCACAGACTTTAAAGGAGCAGACTTCAAACAGAACTCTGAACTATTTTGACAGTCCAATATTTTTTTCTGCTATTGTAGAAATACCCAAAGAGGGAATGTTATCTTTCCCATAATTTTTAGCAAAGTGAAATTTCAGAGTTCTTGAGCATGATCTGCTTCCCAAATGTCTGATGCCATTTGACATGCCCCAAGGATGTACCTGGCTCCAGCTACCAGTTCAAAAGGACACAGGTCTCCTGGAGGTCTTGTCTCATATCTGCCACCACCTTGCTAAGATCTCAGATCCTTTGGACATATCAAGTAACACCTTATGCCTATGTTAAGGCAGATGAGCTCAGCTAGCCATATGTGTTAATAGATATAAATTTCAATTAACATCTTCCTTAACTCCACATGGAATAATCTGAGTTTGGATTTAAGCTTTTACAATAAAGCCATCTTCAAAATCTGTACACTGTTTTTTTCCTGTGTAAATCTAAATCTTTTCATCAATATCTATTTAGCTTTTCTGATTTGCCACACACTAGGTATTATTTGTGATTTATTTACAGTTTTGAAATGCATAAATAGCCAAAATTTTGACTGACTCTCTCTAGTACATTTATTAATGTCCTTGTCAAACATTAACCTAGAATATCTTCACTGGGACAGAGCCAATAGATTTAATGTATAAACATTTATGATATGAGAAATTAAGCTGAAGGGCTGTGATACATGATTAATATGCTTAAGTTGAAATGTATCTGCAAACTAAAATTTAACTTCTGGATTAATAGGCTAGAAGCCAAGATCCATACACTAATGATCTTCTGTTTAATTAAATGTAATAAACTGTAAAGAAAGGTGTTTATAAGTTGTTACTGAGGAGTGAAGAAAAGATAATCTTATGGCTAAAATTAATGACCTCCATGTCATGATTTAGTTAGTTTAAATTACAAGTACACTGCAAGCCCCTCTGTCACGATAATGATAAACAACTGTCATACTAAATACTTGCACATTTGTAGGAGCTGTGCCCTGAAAGGACTTCATGTTCACTGTGTATTCTGAAGTACTTATCAGCTTGGTTCAGACTTTTTCCACAGATGTAGCATTGTCTGTTGTCCCACAGGGTCAAATGTCTTTAAGACTTGGAAAGTTACTGGAGTAATGAGAATACTGTTTTAGCAGAGTTTGGTTGACTGCAGAAGGGAACCATATTTGGAGCATGTGACAGATGACTCTGGTAAAGTAGGAGCATCCTCTCCTGCCTGGGAAGCAGCTTGTGCTTGCCTCTCCAGAGGCCATCACAGGGCCATGGCAGGAGAATGGAAAGCTGATTTGTACAAATCAAACCAGCTTTGTCTGAGCAGAGTCTCGTGATTACACTGAGAAATGAGATGAGAAATCAGCCACCACGGATACAGAGGGCTGGTCTTTCAGCCTAGTCCTGTAGGTCTTTGGAAAGAGTCACTGACATTATTAATGGGAAGATGTGTCGACCAGCGTAGAATCCCAGAGTCATAGAATATCCTGAGTTGGAAGGGACCCATGAGGATCAACTCTGACTCCACACAGGTCAACCTATTAACAATATGTTAATCAACAGTTAAACCATGTATCTAAGAGTGTGACTCTAAATGTTTCTTGAACACTGACAATCCTCGGGCTGTGGCCACTTTGATCATTTATCTGGGGAATGTATTCCAGTGTTTGACTACCCTCTCAGGGAAGAACTTTTTCCTAATAACCAATCTCAACTTCCCCTGACAAGCTTCAAGCCATTCCCTCAAGTCAAACACTAGAAAAAGGAGATCAACATCTTTCTGTCTGCTCCCCCTTATGAGGAAATTGTAGGCAGCAGTGAGGTCACTCCTCAGGCTCCTCTAAGCTGAGAAAACCTCTTATCTTCAGCTGCTCCTTGTAAGTCATGACCTCTAGTCCTTTTGACTGCTTCCGTTGGAAAAAAAATCTTCTACTATTAACTGCTATATGTTGTCTTGAGTATCGAACATTACCAGTGTATTTCTTTCCCTTCAAATAATAACTGTCCTAATGGACTTTTTAAAAGACATTGTAGGCATCATGTGCTCTGCTCTATCATAAGCCCTAATGAGTCAATGTATACTTACTCACACATAAGCAGCTCTTCTTTTCAAAGAAAATATAGTATTATTTCTGTCTAAAATATTTTTTGATTTTAAAAACAATTATCTCTGCTGGTCATAATGGTCATAATATATGTTTCTCCCTGCTCTTTAATGATCTGCAGCAACAGAAAAGAGAATGTAGGAATTCTTACACAGCTTTGTTACTCTCATCTCTCAAGATGTAATCCAGGATCAAACACTCAAAATATAAATGTCACTAAAATTTTTTGAGGTTAAAGAAAATTGCAATGTATTCCCTTGAATAACTTCCCTATTTTAACATAATTTGTGAGTTTTTCCTTTCTACAAAACTCTATTTGGTTGTACATTTGCTATCAAATAAAAATGTTACATGACCCTTTTTGGGAGTGTCCACTGCATCATGACAACCAATAATTTTTTCTGCCACTATTACTTCTGGATCCACTGTTTTAAAAGAGGTTGCTCAGATATAAGTAATTGTCAGTCATCTTTTGCTTAAAGAATGAATCATGTTAGTGCCAAATAACTGTGTAAGAGACTGTTATAGTGAGGACCTCTAAGATCAACTTCTCCAGAGAGCTAGGTGCTCATCCTGACAGTAGGAATCCCATGTACTCCAAGCTGTTTGTCTTTTTGTGAAAGTGAGAACAGCAATTAAAAAAGACTAAATCTTGCTGTGAAAATCAGGCCCTGTGTTGAATCTGGCCCTATCAAGCAACTTTAGCCTGGATACAGAAGGAAGCAGTTGACTCAGAAAAGGATGGCATCAATTTAGGCCAGGACTTATGTTGGTCTGGAGAGTTTTAAGATAATATGTAAATCTTTAGACTGAATTCAGGACAGAGTTTAATAACTGTAGAAGTAATTTTCATTAGTTGAAAGAAATGTAACATAGTTTTCATAAGGGAGTCATTCTTCAAGTTTAAAATGAGGACTTAAAGTGACAGACACCAAAACAATGACACCAAAATAATTCTACTTACAGATTCATTCCAGTGTAAGTACTCACTGCAGAAAGATATTTATGAGGCCTAAATTTACTAGTTTTGCTGGATTAATGATTGATGTAAATGTTTGACTGCTTTTTTCAAAGTTATTTAAAAAAAGAA
>WUAM01000089.1:5121209-5138255 GCA_024336885.1 Actenoides hombroni
GTAAGCATTACAGATAGAAATTTATGAGGCCTACATTCACTAGTTCTGCTGCATTAAGGATTGATGTAAATGTTTGGCTGCTATGTGCAAAGTTATTTAAAAAAAGAAAAAAGAAAAAAGCCATCTGATCATGATAGTCCTCCTCTTGCTTTAGCAGAAAAGGAAAAAAAAAAAAAAAGAAATTTGAAACATTAATTAATTTATGTTGGCCAACTTGAAATACCTTTTTATTAGACATACCTGGAAGTATTTGTGAGGTGAAGTAATTCCCAATGATATGATGATCAGTGTTGTTGTAATTCAGTCTTACTGGTCATTAAAAAAGGGTTAACAAGTACACCACCTTTTACAGTTTATTCCCCTCAAAGGCATGGATGGGTTTGAATAATATAATTACTGTATATAATTTAGGATTTTTGTGGAAACTATTTGATATGTCTACGTATTCACACTACTTTCCAGTAATTAATTTATATTGAACAGATGTTTCTATGTTCTTCAAGCACGGCTTAGGAAATGTAAGGGGTATCTGTACTGCTACAGCACCACCATCTCTTTGAAGCTTGCTTTTAAGATGTCACAAAACCAGCAAAAATTGCCACAGCTGTTCCCTGGAGAAAAGCATCCTTTTTTTTTTTCTTTTTTTTTTTTTTTCAGATTATAATTGCCTACAGAGGGTGGGTGAAATACTAATAATGTTGAGATGCTGCTATGTTAATAACCAAGGATCAAGGAGAATCCTGGCAAGCTGAGAGAAAATCCTTGACAGAACACAGGAGCTCATTCTGTGTTCATCATGAGGTATGGAAAAGCAAAAGACAGGAAATTATACTCCAAGCAATATAGCTTCAGTCCAGTGAAGAAAGCAGATCCACCTGTGACTTTAAACATGTTAATTGTTCTACTATGAGGAGCACAGCTTTGAACTTCCTTAAAACACAATAGAATTACTATTAAGAAGGATTAAACAGCTACTATGTGTATGCAAGTTTTTCTTGAGTATTATTCAATAGATTAGGTGGCCAAATTCTCAATGGGTGTTTAACTGAAGGAAGAATTTGAATAGATATTTATGTTTAATTTCTTAAATTTAAGACATTAATTTAAATAGCATTACAAAACATTTTACAGTTAAAATCAGCTAGAGTACACATTCTGTGAGTTTAAAATCATGAACACACTGAGGCATTAATACAGACTAGTACCACAAAAGTCAACTAATACTTTCACTTGATTCCAAATTCCTGTTTTCAAAGCTATAAGAGTTAAATCCATGTAATTAAAAGAATTATTATCCTTTTGAGAACACCTTTTTCTTATCCTAGCAAAGCAAATTTTGCCTACAGCAAAAAAAAGTTGCCTGAAATTATGTGCCTCCAACTTGTTGAATTACTTTGTTTGGGAAATAAATCCTGGAAGTATTTTTGATGAAGTCAAAATGTTTAAATTATTATTGGCTTAAATTTGATACAAAACCAAAAAGGAAATATTTCCTACAGAAGAAAAGATTTGACCTGAAAGCTCTTCCCCCAATTTTTAGCCTCAGAAAGACGCCTCCCCTCCTTCCCTGAAACACATTTTCTGTCACACTGACTATTTTTGTGGTTAAAATTCTGTCAAAAAGTACAGACCACTCCTTACCTATTTGTAATGAAATGTGAACCTTGTTACTTTTGAAGGAAGAAAAAAAAAAAAAAAGATATTCTTAAATCTTACCTTGTGAGTTTTCTTTTGTAAAATCATATAGTTCTTATAAGTCAGTTCTCTTAAACTAGCAAGCCTTTTGTTCTTTGCTTGTTTCTTTGCTTGGCTGCATCTTTTGGGCTGAATTTGTTATTTATATCTTTTTATTGTTATTTAAATAGCAATCAGGAAAAAATAAACATACACCATGCCTTTATCTTGATCAATCTATTGCCATAAATACATGTCTTAAGTGAATTATATTTTTTCTACATATAGATAAATGTATCTGCAATTCAAGATCTGGGAATGAGATTTTTCAGCAGTGATCACACTAGGCTCTCTCCCTGGTTACTTTAACACACACAGAGGAATTTGGGTAGTTCAGTTTCATTCTTGCTTCAAAATCTATGAAGATAAATGAGTTTATACTCATACTCCCAAGTCTGATGAAAAATTCCTAAAAAGTGATTTCAATACCTTTCCCACCTTATCCCCTGGTTAGAAACAGAAGCAACACAATGGATTGGGGAATATATGGCCTGGCAAATAGATACAATCTCAAGAGACCCAAAACTTGTTTCTGCATCTCATCCATAGAGCAGCCCTGGATTGTTTCATCTTGCTGCATATTTAACCCCCCTTTGTATTATTTGCCATTTTATCTTGTTATACAGGTGGTTCCCAATAGCCTGAACTCCCTCTTCTTCTCTAGTTAGATGTAGGGTGGATGTTAGGAAACACAAAAATGGGGTATTTAAGCTACGGGACTAGGAATACTGGGCTCTTTGTACTGGCAGTGGAAACAGGGCTGCTGCATTTAGCTTCTGGAAATACCCTTGTCAGAAATCTCCTCTTGATTATACTGAAGTCTAAGAAAACAATGCAGGAGCAGAAGTTAGCTACCTCAAGCCAGGTGATTCAGAGTGCTCACTGTCTCCAGTCTCCACTGGATTCTGTGTGCACACCTGTGATGCTCCTAAATACTAACAGGATTTTTCTCCCTCCATTCAGAAAGGGAATAGCTGTAGTAAAACTTTTGACTACTTCGATTTTGTAGAGAAAACCATCTTCTAATTTCTGAGCTGTGAGTTTTCCCTGGAACACAGAGCATGAAGGACTGGCTGAGGAAATAGGGTGTACATCTCCTGTGATACATCAAAACCATAATACAAAAACAAAAGCAGACATATTTTCATCAAAAAAAGCACTTATGTTACATATTATATCTCTCCCAGAAATGTGGTTCTTTAGCATCATGGAGGCATGGTGAATTATTTCTGTTGTTAGACTGAAATAGAGATTGCAATGTATGAGAATATCTTATTTGTGGCTGTCAAGGCCATCAGGTAAGTAATGCCTTTTCTGTTGTCAGGATCTGAATTTGTCGTTACTATAAACACTCATCCTTCAGATGGTGCTGGCCATATTATACCTTTGTTTGAATGCACTTTTGTTAGCCTGCCTGTATACTAAACTGTCTTTGTGGAAGGTGTTCTCCAAAACCAGGAGGCCATATTCTCTGCCAATGTAAATCTGCACATTCCCATGGATTTTTACCTCTACTTAAGTGTGGCCTTATGAATCACCACCAGCATTACTAAACATTAGAAAAATAAAAGAGTATTGAAAGCTTGGTGAAATACCAGAGGCATCTATTACTATCCAGTTTGGTGGTGTTCAGACCTGCTTGAGACTGTTGGTATCTTAAGTGGAGCCAGTGTGTGCAAAAATACTGGTTTGTATATAGCATTAGTATTGAAAATATACCATATACTTTGAATTATGAGGCATTGGAATGTGACCCCAAACCTAATCCAAGCATTTCTTCATCCAGCCATCCTGACTTGGAAAAGTTAATCATAAGAAAACAACTCTGAAAATAGACTCAGCCAGTAGCTGTCCCCTCAATAGGCTATACTGATGGTGTGAGACGTGATGTTGGCAGGACTGGCTTTGTGTTTCTCAGTGTGCTGACTAAAAGTAAATCCCTCCTTCTTTTCAGTTGAGTGGAACAGAAGAAAATGAAGCAGAGTGCTAAAAACAACATTATATTTCAGATAAACATGCATAGCAAGCAAAGCCTTTTCAATTAGAAAAATGGACATAAAGGAATAATCTTCTTCAAACAACTTCTTTAAAAAGAATGGACTTTCTCCTTTATATTTTCCTCCTCCTTGACAACCCTTTTTCCAATTTGTGCCACTTCGTGGTACAGCTAGGACTGTTCTTTTTTTTCACTTATGTCGACTCCCTTTTTATTCCTTTATTTAGACCTTGATTCCCTTTTTATTCCTTCATTTGGAACTCTCGTTTTGTTTTCTTCTGATCTCAATCTCCCTGCCTTTTTTCCCATTTGCAGAGTGTGTCTCATCCTTGCCTTTTGCCCATGCACTTATACAGACCTGGTTTCAAATGTTCCTTTTCCCTCTGCTGAGGGCACAGAGGATCCATATCAATAAATTTGTCTGTTCTCTTTTTTCCCTGCAGATAGCATCCAATTTCTAGCTGTCTCCAGCTCTTGTCAAGTTGTCAGGGCCTGGTTTGTGTTAAATGGTTTTAAGGTCCCTGTGATCTTTGGCTTTACCTGGGTCCTTTGAACATAACAATCCACCATCCTGCATTTTGTGCACTCAGGTCACCTTCCTGTAGAAGCAGCTGTTGGAGGAAAGCTCAGTTGTGTCAGCTATGTTTTAGTGAGGACAGAAAAAACTCAAGAAATACATGAGAAGCATTTGTGAAATAAAGCTCATTTCACCAAATATTGCTTACAAGTGCTGTTTTTGACTGCCAAGCAAACGGGAGCTGAACTCCAAAGCAGGTGTTAGAGGATCTGGTATCAGATCTTTTCGCAGTGCTCTGAGGAATGCTCCACAATAATGCAGGGAAGTTACTCAGTTTGGACCAGTGTGGTTAACTCCTCATGGAGTTTGAAAGGGATCTGTAAAGAAGCACTGACAATTTGACATTAGCCCCGCAATATTTCCTGAGTTAAAAAATGAAAAGTATCTTGGCTAAGCATCTGAATGAGGATGGGAGGAAGATAGTCTTTCAAGAGAAATTTGTTTGGTTTTTTTTTTCCTATATTTCTACGTCTGTGTTACAGTTATTAAGCTCTAATAAGCTGATCTAGTTTACACTGAATTGGGTTCTCTTGAAACTTTCATTTAAACAGTTAAATCGATTTTGTTTTGGCAGCAGTTGTTGTAATTCCCAGAAAGAAGGATCTGAAGCAAAGCCCAACATGTAATAATTTCAAGCAACCGTTTTAAGAAAATCCAATCTGCTTTTTAATCTATAAAACAGATTTCTTGTGGTAGTTTTATACAACTGAAGGCCAATCATATGGGCTTCAACAAAGCCAAGTGCTGAGTCCTGCACTTGGGCCACAACAACCCCATACAATGCTACAGGCTTGGAGAAGAGTGGATGGAAAGCTGCTCAGCAGAAAGGCACCTGGGGCTGTTGATTGACAGCCAGCTGAATATGAGCCAGCAGTGTGTCCAGGTGGCCAAGAAGGCCAACAGCATCCTGGCTTGTATCAGAAACAGTGTGGCCAGCAGGACTAGAGAAGTGATTGTCCCACTGTACTTGGCACTGGTGGGGTTACACCTTGAGTATTGTGTTCAGTTTTGGGCACCTCAGAATAAGAAAGACATTGAGGTATTGATGCAGGTCCAGAGGAGGGCAACGAAGCTGGTGAAGGGTCTAGAGAATAAGTCTTATGAGGAGCAGCTGAGGGAGCTGGGTTTGCTTAGTCTGAAGAAAAGGAGGCTGAGGGGAGACCTTCTTGCTCTCTACAACTACCTGAAAGGATGTTGTGTTGAGGTAGGTGTTGGTTTCTTCTCAAAAGTCACAGCTAATAGGACAAGAAGAAATGGCACCAAGTTATGCCAGGGGAGGTTTAGGTTGGACATTAGAAAAAACTTCTATACTGAAAGGGTTGTCAAAGACTGGGACAGGCTGCCCAAGGAAGTGGTTGAGTCACCATCCCTGGATGTATTTAAAAGCCATCTAGATATGGTGCACAAGTATATGGTATAGTAATGGCCCTGGCAGAGTAGATAATGGTTGGACTTGATAATCTTAAAGGTCTTTTCCAACCATAGAAATTCTGTGATTCTGTGAAGTTTCTTATCTTTGAAAAAATGTGGGAGTAAATTATGTTTTTCACCTTGAAACAGAAATCACTGAGCATGAAAAGAGAATGGGCATATTGTACGCTGCCAAAGTAAAATACCTATGAATATACTTAATCTTTTGTATGTACTTAATCTCTTGTATGTACTCTCTTGTATGTAATCTCTTGAATGTACTTAATCTCTTGACTAAAAGTGTGAAACATTGGAAGCCTTTTTTCAGCTTTAGATTCAAGTGCCCATTTCCATCTCTGTCTCATATTTGTACTGTCTTTAGAGGCAAATTCTCCTTCTTCATACTGTAGGCAAACTCTACAGCCTAACCTAAGGCCTATCATACTGTCTAAATGCTGTCTAAATCCACATTATGGACAAGGAATTTTTTCATCAGACCTTTCATTTGCCCACTGAATTTTACCTTGAATTAATACTGTGTACCTAAGACTGTGGTTTGATCAAAGTGTGTAGTAGATTAAAAGTTTTCATTCCATCTACAGTGTGCTAGAGCAAAGTACATAAAAGCACAAAGTACATAAGATATTTACAATATTTACAGCATTTTCACCTATTCTTCCTGTAAAGTAATGAGAATTGAGAAAAAAAGAAAATAATGTATCTGTTTCTCAGTTGTTAACCCCAGTCCATGTAGATTAGTAAACATTTACTGGAAACAATTTTTGGGAGTTGTGCTGGTAATCTCATAATGGTCTTTTTGACTATTTAGAAAGTAAGGATAGTTCTGTACATAAATAAGTTTTCATTTAAATATCACCATGTTTCTGTGTAATTTGTACTTAATGCTTCTTATAGGCATGATATAATTCTGATTTCAACAGCAGTTGAAGTGTAGTCACTCTTTGGTGACAGAAATAACTCTTATATTTTATATCTCAGATTTATATGCTAGCCAGGTGCTCTGTTACACAGTTATTTGACCAGGCGCTCCAGAGTACTATAATTGCAATATACATTGACTGAGGTGTTTATCCAGAGCTGGAGAAAACATGGTAAGTACAAAATCGTAAATGCCACAATGTAAATCCAGGAAAAATCAATAGAAAGGTTCTCATTAGTTTCAGGATGCAAGAAAAATGCAGTGGATGGATCTTAAATGAAATTATGAGCAAAGCTGTACTGAAAGTATTGTTATAAACTGATTTTTAAAATAAAACCTTTGTGTTCTGTAATGCTAGGAATGCTTTACACTTTATTGTGTTCATTTTTAATAGAAATTCTGAGAAGAAATTTATTGGTGCAAGGTTTTCTACAGTTGGTACAGTGCAATCTGATTATTTAGAACATACAATTTATTTAGCAAACTGGCATCATAATTAAATGGGCTATTGTACAATGTAGGAGCTTGACTGACATATTTTTCCCTGGTATTCTAGGAAATTAAAATATTAGTAACTTTACATGCTTATCAACTGGTTAACATAGTTTATATGTGCACTACAAGACTAAAAGAAATTACTATGCTAAATTACCTAAAATAAGAACTAAATCAAAATGCTGGAACACACTCTTGATGGCTTTCATGTTTCTATTGCTGTTTTGATTTTAAGTTATATTATATTGTTAAATTTTTTCTCATCTCAGAGGAACTCCTATTGGGATGGTGAGATGGATTCTGAACTGGTTAAACAAGAGAGCTCAGAGAGTTGTGATCAGTGGTGCAGAGTACAGTTGGCAACCTGTAGCTAGCAGTGTTCCCCAAGGGTCAGTACTGGGTCCAGTCTTATTGAACATCTTCATCAGTGACCTGAATGAAGGGACAGAGTGCACCCTCAGCAAGTTTGCTGATGATATGAAACTGGGAGGAGTGGCTGATACAGCAGAAGGCTGTGCTGCCATCCAGCGAGATCTGGACAGACTGGAGAGCTGGGTAAAGGCAAACCTAATGAAGTTCAACAAGGATAAGTGTAGAGTCCTTCACCTGCAGAGGAACAACATCACTCACAGTGGTGTGTGGTGTTATTAACACCATGCTAACAGGTTAGGGTTTGACCTGCTGGAAAGCAGCTCCATGGAGAAGGACCTTGAGTCCTAGTAAACAGTAAGTTAACCATGGGACAACAATGTGCCTTTGTGGCCAAGAAGGCCAATGGTATCCTGGGGTGCATAAAGAAGAATGTGGACAGCAGATCTAGGGAGATTCTCCTCCCCCTCTGCTCTGACCTAGTGAGACTACATCTGGAGTATTGTGTTCAATTCTGGTCTCCCCCATTCTAGAGGGACAGGGAAATACTAGAGAGAGTCCGATGGAGGGCTATGAGGATGATTAAGGGACTGGAACATCTTTCTTATGAGGAAACACTGAGAGACCCAGGGATGTTTAATCTGGAGAAGACTGAGAGGGGATCTTATTAATGTTTACAAATATGTGAAGGGTGGGTGTCAAGGAGAAGGGGCCAGTCTCTTTTCAGTGGTGCCCCGTGATAGGATGAGGGGCAATGGTCACAAACTGAAAAATAGGAAGTTCCATCTCAACATGAGGAAAAATTTCTTCACTGTGAGAGTGACAGAGCACTGGAACAGGCTGCCCGGAGAGGTTGTGGAGTCTCCTTCTTTAGAGACTTTCAGAACCTATCTGGATCTGTTTCCATGTGGCCTGCCATGGGTGATCTGGCTCTAGCAGGGGGGTTGGACTCAATGATCTCCAGAGGTCCCTTCCAAACCCTAACATTCTATGATTCTATAATTCCTAAGAAGATACCTTTTTTGTTTTAGCCCAGTTTTTCAAGAAAATAAAGATTTTTTTTATGATTATGCAGTACGTGTGTCTACAGCATAATCAGTGTATTTGTCTATCTGTATGTGGTTCCTTCCACACTGACTCCAGGCTGAATTTGTTTTTAATGGGTTTGGTAGAGAGATGTGTTTCCAAAATGCTAACTGCTTCCAGGAAAAAGTAGGCTGTTAAGATAGTGAAGGGACTTGCAGTCACAGCTCACAGTGAGAGAAGGCTAATAAATGTACATTTAATACAGCGCTGCCCAGGAATCTGCGTAAGATAAAATTTGCTGCTCCCACAACTCTTCTTGTTATAACAGTGATAGAAAAAGCCAATAAAAGCTATGCACCATATTTTCAGAATAAAAGACACCAGAGAGTATCATGAAGCTGCAAGTGGACAATACTAGAGTCAAGTTTCTTCATACGCTGATTAATTTTGTGTGATTCAAGTAGTCTGCTGGAAAAAAAGGCAAACAATCTTTGCTGGGAAATGTTTAGCCTGTTATCATGTATGACTGAACTGTTCTAGTCCAGAAGAATCGTAAGCAGGCTGCTTGAACTCTTTGCTCCAGGATCCAAAGTTCATAAGATACATTAGGAATCTTTCCATTGACTGCAGTCTTTAATTCAGGCCCTTTTTATAGTATATATTCCTGCATTAGATTCTTATGTGGATTTCCTATAAATAGCAAAAATGAATATTTGATCTGTTCTATTCCAGGAGTTAAAATGCTTTTATATCATAAAAAGAAATGACAAAAAGATAAACTATATATGCTGAGCAATATGAGCTCATTAATTTGTTTCCAGACAATTTAATTTTAAAGGTTACTCAGGTTTCTTTTAAAAGTTACCAAAATGGAGTTTAAAGCTAAGCCAACATCTTGCCTACATTTTGCAGTGACAGTGGTGGTGTTTGGGTAGTCACGGAATCATAAGATTATAGAATGTTTTGGGTAGGAAAGGACCTTTAAAGGTCATTTAGTATGGTCCCATTAAGGACCCAAGAGGGACACCGTTTGTCATCTGGACGTTGAGCCATTGACCACTACCCTTTGGATGTGACCATCCAATCAATTCCTTATCCATGGAATAGTCTACCCATCAAATCCCTACCTCTCCAATTTAGAGACAAGGATGTTGAGGGGACCATATCAAAGGCCTTACAGAGGTCCAGATAGATGACATTCATTGCTCTTCTCTACTGATGTAGTCACTCTATCATAGAAGGCCACTAGGTTGGTCATGGAGGACTTGCCCTTAGCTGTCTTGAATCATCTCCCTGTCCTCCATGTGATGTAGCATAGCTTCTAGGAGGATCTGTTCCATGATCTGCTCAGTCATAGATGTGAGGCTGAGAGGTCAGGAGTTCCTGGGGTTGTTCTTTTTACCCTTTTTAAAAATGGGTGTAATGTTTCCCTTTTTCCTGTCACCAGGGACTTCACCTGACAGCTATGACATTTCAAATATCATGGAGAGTGGCTTGGCAACTACATCAGCCAATTCACTCAGGATTCTGAAATGCATCTCATCAAGACCCACAGACTTATTTATGTTCATTTTCCTCAGGTGGTCGTGAACTTGATCGTCTCTTACAGTGGGAGGGACTTTGCTCCTCTGGTCCCTGTCCTGTGGTCCATAATAGTGTGGGGATCCATTTAGCTTCCAGGAAAGGATTCTTCAGTTCAAGTTTGGGACAATCTGTGATGTGTCAGATAGAAAAACTGGCCATGGGAAGGACTGGGAAGAGGAGGAATCATGGTGCAGGTCTTCCTGTGCTGACACAAGAAAGTCATGGCAGAAGTCCCAAGATGAAGATGACAAATCAAGTCCCTTAAAGGTTTTGAACAGGATGTGAACACTGCACTGTCCTTGAAGAAATGTTTGCCAGGTTAGATTACCATGTCTTTTAGGAAGAGTTTCTGTAAGTGAGCAGGAAATTACCTGCCCTGCCTCAAAGCGAGTCCATTTTTAGGCCACTCTTGCTCTGTGTCAAGTAGTATTTGTGTCTTGGTTATGATTTTGGAAAAGAGGAATTACTTGTGTGCAGATTGCAACTGAAGGCATGTTGAGTATAGCACATGACAGGAAGGTTTTGTGTAGACCATACAGAGACATCATATCATTAATTCTTCTCAGTGAGGTCTTGAACACGACTGTCCCTTAGGAGACAGGTGCTGATGATACAAATGTACTGGTCATACCTAATACAGCAAAATACAGTACATCAAAGTATTCTGATATTTATGAACCCAAGCATGTGAGTCCTGAAAATGGACAGGGCCAAGACTGAACTACTTGAGGTCTACTTACTTGCTTAGCTCTCCGCATGTTGGCATTCTGTTGTGTGTGTGCTATGCCATTGCTGTAGCAACAGACTTTCCCCCTATTTGGATATTTCACATGATGTCATTGTAAGGGCCTGAGTACATCATGTATGGTCATGCAGCTAAGTTGTTTCTCATTTAACTCTCCCTTTTAAGAGGAGATAAGTTATTAAGGATTTGTTTTGTCAGGCAATCAGAATCACTTCTTTTCAATTTTATATGTATTACTATAAAATATTATGCCAGTAGAGTAATAAGTTAGAAGTGAATATTGTACATGAGTTGACAGGTACTGTCTAGAAAGAAAGCCTGAGCTGACCAAAAGTATATTTCATCCAATTTTGCTAAATGAAAGAAA
Source organism: Actenoides hombroni (assembly GCA_024336885.1). NCBI lineage: Eukaryota > Metazoa > Chordata > Aves > Coraciiformes > Alcedinidae > Actenoides > Actenoides hombroni. The sequence goes on from WUAM01000089.1 coordinate 5,132,453, forward strand.
TCTCCCCTTTAACTTATTGGATCTGTTTTTCAGGCTATTGGATGCATTGGTAGTAAGTCTACATAAAAAACTCTGTACAACAGAAAGGTACTTTCCAAGTGACTAAACTGCATTTGTGCAGAAACTCTTGTGATTATGCCTGTAAAATTATAAAAAATAAAAAGAACTCATCAAAACAGTGTGTGGGACATATTGAAACAGCTTCAAATTCACCACTTGTAAAATTGTGACATAAGGAGTCCTATTTCCTTTTGTTTGTATTAAGAATCAACTCTAGACTGAGACATAATCAAATTTCGCTTGTAATTTAAAAAAACATTAAAGTAATTAAATAACTGTATACTAAAAAAAAATAATCTATATACGTATTAAGATATATATTCATATAAACATATCACAGAATCAAAGAATGGTACGGGTTGGCTGGGACCTCTGGAGGTGACCTAGTCAAACCTCCATGCTAAAGCAGGATCACCTAGAGCAGGTTGCCCAGGACCACATCCAAGTGGGTTTTGAATATTTCCAAAGATGACTCCACAGCCTGTTCCAGTGCTCTATCATCCTCATAGTGAAGAAGTTTTTCCTCATGTTCAGATGAAACTTCCTGTGTTTCAGTTTGTGCCCGTTGTCCCTTGTCCTGTTGCTGGGCACCATTGAAAGAAGTCTGGCCTCATCCTTTGACAACTGCCCTTTATGTATCCATAAGCATTGATGAGATTCCCTCTCAGTCTTCTCCAGGCTAAGCAGCCCCAGGTCTCTCTCCCTTTCCTCCTAGGAGAGATGCTCCAGTCCCCTAATCATCTTTATTGCCCTCCACTGGATGCTCTCCAGTAATTCCCTGTCTCTCATGAACTAAGAAGCCCAAAACTGGACACAGCACTCCAGATATGGCCTCACTAGCATAGAGTAGAAGGGGAGGAGAACCTCCCATATGCGTGTATCTATTTAAATTTTCTGTCTGGTCTGTTCTGGTAAACCTTCTAGTGTTCTTCTTTGTTAATACTGCTTTCTTTGAGGACTAGCATGATTCTCTTTTTACCCCATGAATTTATTATATGCTTTCCCACACCTCATGTTCCTGTAGTAAAATTAGGTGGAATATTTCTTTTTTCTCAAAGGAATACTGTTTGTTTGCCTTTGCTCTTCTTTCTTTCTGTTTACAAACTATATGATAGAAAAATTAGTAGAGATTAGGTTTTCTGCCTTCTTTAACCAGACTCTTCGCCACTAATCCTTGTATTTCAGATATCAGCTGAAGTCATGCAAATCTTTAGCCACCTGCACCTGGAGGTAGTCCCATAAGGCTTACAAAAACAACACAGAAACATCAACACATGGTCGTTCTTTGGGAATTTTGAAACCTATTTTGTCTTCTTAGTAAGTGATCTGGTAAATGATAAAAAATCACACAGCAAAATATTACATTGCTGAAATTCGCATAATGTATTTGTGTTTACTCTTTAATCTTACTCCTATCCTGCAGCTGTAGTGACATCTTTTGCTTTTACAGAAGTGTGGTGGCTTGATTGTGGCTGGATGCCCAGCTGGAAAACAACTTTTGGGTCAAGATAAAAGCAGTTTAATAAAGCAGAATTGAATGCCACACAAAGAAGCAAAGGAAAATAAATAATTTATTCTTTACTTCTCATCAGCCAACAATGACCAGCCACTTTCAAGAAGTAGGGCTTTGATACACAAAGTGGTTACTCCAGAAGACAAATGTTGTAACTAGTGCCTCTTCCTCTTCCCTTCTCTTAGTTTTTATTGCTGGATACATGTCATATGGCCTGGAATATCCCTTTGGTCAGTTTGGATCAGCTGTACTGGCTACGTCCCCTCCCAGGACCTTGTCCACCCTCCAGCCTACTAGTGAGCAGGGAATGTGGAGAGATAGTCTTGATGGTGTGCAAGCCTGCTCAGCAGTAGCTGAAACACTGGTATGTTATCAACAACTTTCTAGCTATCAATACAAAGCACAGCACTATGAGGACTGATGTGAGGAAAATAACTCCATCTATTCAAACCCAATACAAGAAGCAAACCAGGAACAATTTTATTCTTTGCATTCTTTCCTGTGTTGGAAGATGTAGCATTGACATATGTCAAATGGGCTTGTTTTACTTGTGCTGACTAGAAGTACTTTTTTTCTACAATGTAATAATTTAATAGAGTTTCTTGTGATTGAAACGATGAGTACTTGTAAAGCCCATACATTTCTCTTTGTAATGAGGTTAATGAGAGCCTGAAATAGAACATGGTCTGTGTGAAAAGAGTAGCAGAAGAATACAGCATGTTAGCTGGATTGATTGACATTCAAGCAGATCTGTTGACACAATCAATTCTTTGCCTTTAGGGCATTTGGTCCATGGTGTTGGTAACTTCATATTAGCATCAAAAACTGTAAGTCTCTTAAGACCCTAGGTTGCAAACAAAAATATTTGGAATAATTTGCTATGTAAGTGAATGCACACCATCTCCCAAACCTTAAACAGTGATTGCTCCTCTCGTTTAAGGACCAAGAACCCTTGTGGAGATTTTAAAATGCTAGAGCAACAGTAGCACAGCAAAAAACACTTCCCAGTTGTTGCTGGATTTTTATTATTTTCTTGGCTGATTGGAAATTAATCTGAATTCACATTCCCTGGGAAGGACTTAACATCATCAACAGCAATTATGCTTATTTAAAACCAAAGTGGAACAAATACATTTCAGAATTTTTCAAGAAATTTGAAAAAGTCAACATGGCTTCTTGTTTCATTCTATGAAACAGTTCCAAACCTTAACAAGTAAGGAACTGGACAACTGGAAGAGTGGGATGTCCCAGGGATACTGAGGTCATGGTCTCCTAGCAGTCTGCTGGACAGCCCTCCCACAGCCTTCACACCTAGATGCCTGGGGAGCCAGGGATCCCAAATGTTAAGCAGCTAAAGCCTGGGACATAGGTCTCCTAGGAAGAAGTATGCTGGAAGCCCAAGCTGTGCCTCCTAACATGCATCTTCAACCTCAGGGTGATGGAGAGCTGTAAACCCAGGAAAGCCCATGGTCCTGAGAGGTCAAAAGCCACAATTTGTGGACTCCCAGATCAGACAGTTGAGGAAACCAGGCACTGGGAAAGCTGGCCTGACAGGTTACAATGAGAATCTGATAAATGTTCTGCTTTGATGAATCCTTATTTGCTGCTGGAAGAGTGTTCTTTGGAAAATTTCTGAGCAGCTATAACACTTCTGCTGATGTTGTCCTCTAAAACTGTTTTTATTTTGAGCTATAAAAACTAAAAGCTGTACCTGTGTTGATTTTGGTCTGAAGGCTGCAAATTAAAAGAGAGAAAGACTGGGAAATCTCCTCAAAGGGTCCATTTATTTCCTGACCTTATGTATAGATTTCCCAACCAAAATAATTTTAAGTTTAGTGTTTAATGATATTAGCACTACACTAACAATGGGAGATACATCTGCTGTAGATCAGTAAGAGTGAGATTGGAGGAAGGGGACCTAGTCTTACTTCATAATGTATTTGAAGAGTTGCTCATAATCCATTGCTGCAGATACTTTCTTTGGTAACAACATGATTCACTGTAGTTAAATGTTATACTTATGAGACTGCTCACATCAGATTTAAGCAAGTGTGCCATGTTTTCAGGTTTAAGGCTTAAAGGGGTATCCTGTTTTCAGCACCTATGGGATGGCGTTGTTAGTTATCAATTACATTCCTTGCAAGAAAGCAGGTTGTGTCAAGTCACGTTCAGGAAGTGCTTTGAGATATTTTTATGGGACATTATAATCTATTCTACTTCATCCCCACCGTTGTGCTGTCTTGCACAGAAAACTTAAGTGAATGCATTTTAGCCGTGGCCTTTGTTTGTAATGAAAAGTACATGTATATATAGCAGAGGCCTCTACTTGGCCCACTGACATCTAGTGGTCATTCTTTTTGATTGTGGAGTTACTATGCTTTATTTATTCTTTTGGCCTCTGGTATTTTTGCTGCTCCAGCTTATTTTTTATTTTTATTATTTTTTAGTCTCCAGTGGGCTGGAATACAAACTCTGCAAATTCATCAGGTTATAATGGATGGCCAAGAATGATTAATGTCATGTGTTAGTTTTGGAGTGGTTTTGGATGTAGATATACTGCAGACTGTGGTGTTTAGTGGAATTTTAGATTGAACTGCAGCCTGTCTGTGTCCTCCACATATTGTTTGATGGTTGCGGCTGATTAATCACATCTATTGCAGCTGTCACATTAGAGGGATTTGAACAAATCATGGTCTTTTTCCTTTTTTCCCCCCTTTCTTGTAGTACCACAGAACAAAAACACATTTGAACAAAATGTTCATTCTGTCCCTTATGTGTCTTTGAAAGGTAAGACTGACTGTGTTTGCTATTAGTAGATTTCAAGTTGGACAAGTCTAATAACTAAGCTTGTTCTGTAGGCTTTACATATTCCATTAAGGCCAAAACCTGCAATACTTATTTCCTTTGGGATCCTTACTAGACTTTATGGAGATACTGATGCAACTGAAGGAATAATATCAGATTTTTAGGCAGAAGAGGGGGTAGAAATGGTGCCTATGTTTTGGGTGAAGCACTGTGTGCAAGCTGAAGCATTCCATTTTGGTATTTCCTAAACCTCTCTTACTGTATGTTAGATGTGTTTGTTGTTCCTTTTTGAGAGTCATTACTGTTACTATTGCTCGTCCTGTCAATGTTTATGTGAAGCCACAGGGAAGTGCTTTTCACTATAGTTAGACCAATCCTACTGCTCTTGAGGAAGGCAGGCATCTTCTGTGTGTCTATTCATCACTTATCAGGGCAGAGGAAGAGGCAGCAGAAGAATTTTCTGCTTTTGTAGAACAAGAAAAAAATATGGATCAAAATTTCCATGTGTTTGCTCCTTCTGGTAATTTCTTATTTATGTATTTAAACACCTTAACACCAGTGATCTTTCTAAGGGATACTGGGTCCTTCAGCTCCTGGTGGCATCTGCCTATTTTTATCTGTTGGGTATAGGAACCCAATTTTAGAAACATTAATTAAACTTGAAAGTTCATGATATTGATACCGCAGGAGGATTATTATTATAGGGTAGATATTAAGGATTTTGTCTAATTAGATTTTCTGGTAAGAAGAAACAATGTCAAGCCAGACTTTTCTTTGTTTCTCTGGATGTAATATTTCTGATTCTGACAGTACATTGCTTTGGAACATAACCCAGGCCTTATGTCATGGTCTATTCTCCCTAATTTCTGTAAGCAGTATAAATGATAAGGCACATATAGAGCTTTTGAAGTCTAGTGGCCCCTAAATGTAGGTATTTTAAAATCCTGAAAAAGAATGCATTGTAAAAGAGATTAATGGGAATTTACACTCCTGTAATAAGGAAGGTCTTGGTTTTTTTCTAGGTTTATTTACTTTATATAGAAGTATCCAAAACTGCAGGGTGACATACTGCTTAATGTTCATATGGTTGTCAGTGTGAACCCAAGCAAAAGGAAGGGAAGAATAAATATTAGCAAGTAAAACAACAAACTCTTTACATCCACTGAATGATTTTATGATTACTATCACTGTTTCATATATCCAGTTTTCACCTTATACAAATTAACTAAAAAGACATATTCTGAAGTGAGATTAAGCATAGTTTTGCAGCATAGCCTTGCAGTACTAAATTTTCTCTAATGTATATTTATTGTTAATTTGCAGAAGAAAGCATAAAAATAACTTCTTTCTTTCTTTTTTTTTTTTTTTTTTTTTTTCTTTTAAGGATGCTTAGGCAAACAACAACAAATTCAAGAGGCCAATCTC
>WUAM01000089.1:5138355-5151443 GCA_024336885.1 Actenoides hombroni
TTATACAAAAAGAAAAAAAAAAAAAAAAAAAAAAAAAAAAAAAAAAAAAAAAAGAAAGATTTTTTGCTTTGTTTCCTCTTTTGTAGAAATACTTTTTTGTTATTTCTACCCCTAATCTGTACTGTGCAGCATCAAACTGTAGATCATTTTGGATTAAATCTTATTAAAATATCCATCTATTCCTCATGCTTTTATACAAGCTTGTGCAAAGGAAAAAAATTTCTGCTTTAACTGCTCCAAAGTATGATTCATCTACTATGCAAAGAGGGTAGGGAAGCATTCCCACTTTTCTTTGAGGACTTTGATGTGGAATATGCATGGCTGATGGAAAACTGGGGTTGTGATTGTGGCTTCATGGGACTGGTGGTTTTCATGTGGATTGTGAATCTTCTGTCATGCTGCAGAGAGGCTGCAGCCTTCAAATCAGTGAGAAGGGTAGTGCCAGGCCACCCTTCTTTCCTTGCACAGAAATGATCCTGGCCCTGCAGCTCCTGGAGATGATCTGGGACAGCAGGCAAACCTACTTGCCAAATTTCTGTATCCAGGGATAGCAAGGCTTGAAAGAAAGGACAACCTCTCACAAGTAGTAGATCAGAATTAAATTAAAGCTATTTAACTACTGTGGAACACAGGCAGTGCTACTGATACCCATATGTTAAAACTGAAATGATTTACAGACTTTTTACAGTGTTCCCATTGACATTTGTAGGTGGAAGATCAGGCCTGAAACAGCAGTCTCTCACACACTGATATTCAGAAAGGACTTCCCAGAGCCGCCCAGACCTTTGTTGCCTTTTGTGACAAGAGTTTAGGAAAAGCTGAACTCTTTACTGTGCTCTGAGACCCTCCAAAGTGTCTCCACAGAAGACCATTTAAAAAAAATCAGTTTCACCTTTTCCTCACTTTCCTTTTGGGTCTTGGCCTACATGTTGTTCAGGTCCTTTTCAGTAGAGGAATAGAATTGTTTTATAGATTGTGTGTGCAGAAGCAACCTATGGCAAACTTGACTTGATCTGTTGGCCCTTGTTTGCAAATTAGACCTGGGGGATGGATTCGCAAAGCAGATATGGAGACAGTAAGTTACTTTTACATTTTTTAAAGTTGTCATGATAATTGAGAAAGGATTCAAGAATGGAGTGGTGTAACAGGAGAGAGAGGTTGTGCTTCTCTGAACATGAGAGCAGCAACAGCTCATACTTTCTATGGAGTGTCTGGATAAGTAGAGTTTGCTCTTCACAGCTTGTGGCAATGCTTTCAAAGAAGATACTGTATTTTTTGAATAAAGAGATTTCTTACTAACATGAATCAAGGACAAGAAAGACCTCAGAAAAACCATAAAACTTCTAAAGAAGGTTAACTTCTGTGTCCTGCACTACACAGATGGGCAGACTACCTATTTATATATTTATTGCTTATCTTTTATGGATGTGAATCTGAATGAGACTGGATAAGTGTTGAATGATGGACACTAACTGTCCACAGGCTGAGAAGGATCAGAAATTTTCTCAGAAGCAATCTGTAGTGGGATTGGAGTATTTCTGAGAAACCAAACCAAACCAAACCAAACCAAACCAAACCAAACCAAACCAAACCAAACCAAACCACCTTGGCCTTGAAGTTGCTGCATCTCCCTGTAGGACTTTTACATTGCATAATGGTTCCATAATGTGTAAGAGATGCAGGTAAAGCTGGTGGCTATTACGCTAATAGGACAACGTATTTCTTCCAAACAGTGAAATACCCAGATACTGTCTCTAACCTGAACATAAAAGCCTCTTGTTCACTTTTCAGTATCTACAGAAGTGTGGGTAAAATGTTTATCTACAAGCTAAGTTCCCCTTAAAAATTTTTTTTTCTCTTGAGATGGCTAAGTTAATGTTATTTCACTAATCCACTCCAGTAACATCTCATAAAAAAGATTTCTACCTTACTGCACTATTTAAAAACACATTATGCTTTGATGGGAGGAAGGAGTTGCTACCTGCTTTACCAGCCAAGATTCTTGAGCACTCAGCAGATGCTAACACTCCAGTTGGCTTTACAAGCCATATACAGACTGGACATGCAGGAACTTTCTGCTGAGTGGTGGTGATGCTGTGAGCTGCACCACTCCCCAGGAAGGGTGAACGTGGCTGCTAGGGTCCTGTGCTTCCTGGGAGCTGTCACTGCTGGTTCGGTGCTGGTACCGAGCAGGAGTGGTGCTCACAGATGACACAGCTGTAGCTGCAGGAAGTGCTGTCTTGTGGGTACAGAAAGGAACTGATCCTTTCATTTGTTTTGGCCTCCTGGGATGAAAAAAGAGTTAATTAATTGTAGTTTAAAAGTGCTGAGCTCTCTTGAGACTTAGAGAATTTGCTTTTTCATCTTTTTTCCCATTTAAAGCCTCTTTTTCCTGATAGCATACACATTTTTCAACAACTAATATTTCCTTTGCATAGCTATATATATTCTCTCTCCACATGCTAAAGAAACACATGCCTGAATGAAACCACACATACCATTTAAGTCAAAATACTCTCCTGAGTACATCTGTTTCTCATTAGTTTTTCCCTCTGGTATATGCATAAACTTTGCTTTAAGAAGTGTCATTACATTAGTTTGTATTACAGTATTATTTTTCACTCTGCTGTTTACCAATATAGTAGCCAAACACTTCCCTTAGAATTGCGTGTGTTTATTTTGAAGACAGAATTTGACCATTACATATGTATACAGCAGGTATACATGTGTATATTCACACATAAAAGAGCATTTTTAACCCATGTTCTATGCAAATATTGGGAACAAAATATTGTAAACATAATGCATATGTGATGTGGTTCGTTCATGTATTTTCTTAGCATGCAAAAAGTTTCTCTGTGTGTACAAATATAAGAGGGAAGCAAGTACCATACCTTCAAGCTGATGGGACATCTGTGTCTCCCTGAGCTCTACATCTGCCCCCAGAGTCCTCTTCATTAAAATTTATTTAAACATTGTTATTCTTCTAAACACTTTCATAACCATGGCCACGAAAGAACTACAAGAGAAGCATTTCCTTACCATTGCCAGTGTAATAATATACTGAAATCCCTAATGACTTACCTAGAATGGGGAAAAAAAATCCTGCATAATAGCAATGAGTATAGAAAGGTGTCCAAGGGACCAGCTGGACTAAGAAAATCAGTTTACTATTTGAGGTAATAACTGTAAATATCAAAATAGAGTTATACCTCGCCAATTCCAAAATACAGCTTGGAGTCTGCAGGCCCCCAAAATATGTTGTATTTTACATTTACACATGCACATTTTAACATAGAGATGTTCATATCCAATTTACTTACATTACATTTCTACAAAATCACAATGATATAATACAGAATCCTAGATTACACAAATCCATGTGATAACTTTGACAGAAACATGCTATCTTTATTCACTCAAGTATATAGGTCAGCAATGTGTTAACATGATACTTGTGTTATCCATTTGTTTCCTGTGAACCTTTTGTGATTGGTAGTCCCTGAAATATGCTCCAAATGGCTATGCACTGATTGCCATACTGGGGGAAGAAAGGCACTGGGGAGTGCAATGTGTGCCTCTCCAGCCTTTACCTCTGTGGAGCTGTGGCTGCTCAGCAGCTCTGTCTTGGGCTACACCATAGCCAGGAGAGGAACCATCCTGGGGTTACTGCTTTGAGCCTTGCATAAATCTTGGCAAGGCCTCCATTGCCTGGCCTTGATTCCAAGAAGCTTTCACCACAGGATGACTCAAGTTTTCACAGTCACCGGGAAGCAGCCCAGAGAAGAGGGGGAGAACAAGGAAGCTAATTCCCATTTACTGCATCCCTGGCCCATCAAAGATGATGGCAGCAATGATGGGCACACATATGGGTTAAGGACAGTTAGAACACAGCCTGCTCTTTTCCCACCATTGCCATGCTTTAGAAGTAAAGAGACAGGAAAAGAAGTTACAGGATGTAATTATGCTTGCCCTCCAATCTCCTGGGACATAATGAGGGAAATCGTGCTGAGTAATACAAAAAGGATGGAGGAAGGAAAAAGTATGCCCCAAGCATGATTATTCAAAGAGCTCTGGCCTTTGTGAAATAAAGAGTTGACTTTTAAGCAGATAAGTCAGGAGAGTCTTCATTTAAAGGTTCATGAAAAATGTTATATATTAAGTAACAGTGTCAGAGTGTACAATGGTGTTGTGTGATTGAATTCACTGATTATTGGATCATCTCCATAATTCATTATAGCATTGTTGCTTGTAAATGAAATGGGGAAAAACCCTGAAAGAATGGACCTTTTGAAAATGTTTCTTTAAGGTAATTCTACAAACACTAAGTATTTGATTACTCTGTGTGTTTGGATCTATATTTTCATGAAATCAAAATGGACATGTTCTTATAAATGGTAGTGCAAATTCTGAATATAGTCTATTGCAAGAGTTCCCTCTTAACCAGAAAATAATTTTAATTTATTTGAAGTTTATTTGAATTATTATTTGAATAATTTGAAGTTATTTCAGGTCATTTTGTGGTCTGTTTTCAAAAAGAGAGGAAAAAATTCTATAATCAAATTATTTATTCTGATGGTTTTGCTTAGATCTGCTGAATGTACACATCAACTTAATATGTTATTTGAGGAGTTCCCTCAAGATCATTAACTGGTTAAAAAAGAACATATTCTTACCAACACAACTGAAGTTTAAAAGTAATATTTAATGTTCACTATATATTTCTGCAAGAAAACAAGTATTTACTTAGAAAACCCCAATAAACTACAATTGCATTTGCCAGTGTTTTCAAGGTGATTTATAATCTCTGTCTTCTGCAGAAAAATGTTGGTCGTGAAGTTTAGCATATAAAAATTCAGATTTTTTCAGTCATCTGAAGAGGCAATCCTTAAATCAAATAATGTTTTTATAACCACTGGGCAGAACAAATTGTTTAAGTTCCAAATGAAATTTCAACCTTTAGTTATATAATTTGCCATGGTCTACATTTTCAAATTGAACACATGAATCTGCAAGATAATTTCAATCTAATTCTTAAATTGTTTTACATAATCTTAATATCTCAGTAGGTGGTGCCATAAAACCATGTAAAATTGAGTGATGGCAAAATTCAGTATAGTAAAAACTGTTGGCTTCTAATCACAGTAATGGCAGCATTCAATCCAAATTTATTGTGCTTTGCAGTATAAAAGCTCATGAAAAGCAAGCCCACAGTAAAAAAAATCAGAGTTTTGAGTGGACTCGTGATATGTAGGAACTACAAGATCTTATAGGGAATTAGTCATTAGCCTAATGTAGCTTTATATAAATGTTTAAGGGTTTTGCTGACTGTGCATACAAATGCTCATTTGTATTGCCGAGTAAAGACATGGGATGTTAGCAGATTCATCGTTTGCTTAAAATGTGCTAACTCAGAAGTCTAAAAGGTTTTGAACAAAGAAGATTACTTGTTATAAAAAATATACAAGATAGCCACATGGCTTTCATATGTATGGAAATAGAAGAAAATTGTAGTATGGCATGGTTAAAGTAGAAATAGAACTATGCTTAAAAGGAAGTGAAGATCATCAGGATAATGGGCTAAGCTTAATGTGCTCAGGAACTGCAGAGAAAGCAAGATGAATGAAGTACATGGATTTGTTTAGACATGTAGTTGTCAAAAGCTCTTGAGTTGTAGGGTCAAAATTTGATGGGTACTGGATACTTTTGAAAATACTACTTCAAATGCAAAATAGATGCTATGTCTATGCTTTGTTTACTCCTGGATCCTATTCCCCTTCATCCTACTAAATCTGGCTGTCTACTTATGTACCTATATTGATAGATAGATAGATAGATAGATAGATAGATAGATAGATAGATAGATAGATAGATATGTATATATCTATATCTGTACATATGCATACACACACAGATATTTGTTGGGCTACAAAGCATACTTCTCATACTTGTGGAAGCTACTTCAGCCTCATGTTGAAAGTGCAGAGAGCAGTGCCTGCATGCTGGAAAGAAAGGGTGAGAGTAAATGTCTGGAGGGGGTTTGTTAACACAAACAATTTTAGGGTCATCTACCCAATAAACACCACTTCTTAGGGTTTGTGCATGTGATCCAAACCAGCATTGGCCAGACCAGTGAGAGTACAAAATGAAGATGTTTAGGGATTTCTACTCTAAAGTTGGGACTCACAAGCTGACCTTCATGAGCTTGTGAAGCAAATCTGTGGCTTTTGCTAGGACTTTCTTTAGTTCAGTGAGTTGCAGGCTCCTGCGAAGGTCCCACTAGGTCATTCCCCGGAGTAGACAGGTGAAGAGTGTGCTATTATCTAGGCCACTTCCCAGCTTCTGGGTCACAACACCAGGTCCTCCTGCAGATTGTTTTTCATCCTTCTCATAAGTTAAATCTACTGAGAAAAATCTGAAGTCCATTTTCCTGCATATATTTTAGGTCCTCTGGACATGATGTACCCTCAGCATGTCCCAGAAACAGAGCTTCTATGTGTTCCTGTGTGTATTTGGGGGAGGGAGGGTGTGTGTGGAAGAGTGTATATGGACTCTGGCAAATAAATGAGAAGGTTGTGCAAGGCCAAGTACCCAGATGCTGGCTGCCAGGAAAAAGGACGTGGCAGATCAGAGCCTTCTTGAGCTTGGAACCCTCCCCAGCAGCTCCTCCTCAGAGGGCTCGTTCTCCATTCCCTGCATTTCCCAGAGAGTGTTAGGTACTGTGTGTTGTCACAAGCAGTGGAGACAAGCTCCGTATCAGAGACACGACTGTTCTGCCGAGAAACTGAGTACCTAGTGGCCTGGAACATTGCAACACAGGCAAAACACGCCTTTTCAATTTACTGCAATTCAGCTTAGAAGAAGGACTTGTTCAGCCTGGAGAAGAGAAGGCTCTGGCGGGACATTATTGCAACCTTTCAGTACTTAAAGGGGGCTTATAAGAAAGATGGGGACAGCCTTTTGTTGTGACAGGACAAGGGTTAAGAGTTTTAAAATAAAAGAGAGTAGGTTTAGACTAGATAAAAGGAGGAAACATTTTACAGTGAGGGTGGTGAAACACTAGAACAGGTTGCCCAGAGAGATGGTAGATGCCCCGTCCCTGGAAACATTCCAGGTCAGGTTGGATGGGGCTCTGAGCAAACTGATCTGGTTAAAGATGTTGCTGCTCACTGCAGGGGTGTTGGACTAGATGACATTTAAAGGAGCCTTCCAGCACAAACCATTCTATGATTCTATGATTCTAACTCAGTACAAAGACGCTGTGCCCCAAACAGGTCATTTTTGAAACAAGAGCAATGGAGAAGTTTCGTCTTTTCTGATGCCAGTCTTCTGGTTTCTTTTACAGATAATCATCTCAATGCACATTGTAGCACTACTCAGGGGTGAAGTGCCCAGCTAAAAGCTGAGAGTTTGAAAGTTAGAGCTAAGTGAGGCTGCATGACACAAGGAACAAGGGTTATGCATTTTGTCAGCAGTAGTTTTTAATCTTGATGATGGTGATGCCTGTCTGTAGGTGGGTTGTGAGTGCTAACTTAAGAGAATCAAGGCTCTGAAGGTATCAGCTTTATAATCCTGTATTACTGGCCTATGTTAGTGAAGTGTCCCTGCTAGACCATCAGGCCAATACTGATGCAACGTGTCTGCTCTTCCAGTTACTGGGCTGCTGGAACAGGCAGCAAATTGTGTATGGTTGTCCCTTCTGGCTGGAGAAGCTTTACCCTGAAAAGCCCCTAGTGCTCTCCCTGGACACAGATGGGACAGGCAATAAATCTGGTGTTAGCCAGGTTTCTCTTCTAATTCTTCTCTGACAGCCCTGCTGACACCAGATTTCTGCACTGAACTGTCTGCTGTACAACTTGTACTGTGTCTGGTCATGATCCTGAGGGGAGTATTACATCCTCGAGGCACAGGGCTGGACAGGATGCTGCAAAAACACCATACAGGATTGGTCAACTAGACCATTGTTTGTTTGTTAGTTTTTGGTTTTGTTTTGTTTTTAGAAAAAAACCCAGAATATTTTATGAAATAGATTTTTGTTTTGAAGAAATTGTTTACTACAAAATACCTTTTTATTTTATTTGATCAAGAAGTCAATTTAAAAATCGTCAGGATGAAAATGAGATCTTTTGTTCAATCAAAAAATTAAAAAAAAATCCTTTCCTTAGAAATTCTGAAAGTTCTGGTTTTGGTCCAACTGAAAACAATTTTCTGTTTTCTCAGAACTGTCAGTGAATCAAGAAATACACAGAAATGCCAGAGCTTTGGATTTTTAAATAGATACATGCCTGAAAGGGAAACAAAATTAGAATCTAATATAAATACATGGAAATAAAAATGGTAAAGTGAATACCTGTATGTTTTACAGAATGTATAAAGAATTGTGGTCTAGTGTTCTGTAATACTATGGGATTAGAGTGCAGTAGAATTGCATGTCCTTCTAATAGCTTGAATAAGAAGGGAAAATGAAATATTTTTTACTGCCTGAATCTTTTTCCATTCTTTATACTGACTAGTGTCCTATTCTTCCATTGCATTGTCTAAGGAAAATAAATAAATAAATAATCCACCACAAAATGAAAACACAGCTAGGATGACCATGAATGCACAATGTTCCATCAATTAGAAAACATTTTTCTCACTAACTACTTGCAGACACATGAACAGATCATCAAATCTAAATAGCACGTTTTCAACTTGAGCCACATTTAGCAGTAGTTCAAATGGTGCAACTGCTCATCTGCTTCTGGATGTCAGTGTTACTGACTGCAGCATTTCCTCCGTCTTCATTGCTTAGTGTTTTATTTTTCTTAGTGTTTTGTCATTGCAACGTGATGATTATTTTTCTGTGGGTGATTTTTTTCATGAGGTGAGGGATTCTTCTCAAAGAAAAGAATAGAAAGGAGGGAGCTTTAGCTAGTAATTCTTTAACATGAGTATACCACAGATCTCATATCATTAATCTCTTTTATTAAGTCTGCTCAAGGTGAGGTATTACGGCATTTCATTTACTACAACAGACAGCTGGAGCTCTCCATCATTGTCCTGCTGAAAACTAGTTAATATTTTGTGTAATGTTTATTTTTAAGCTTTATTCTTGCCATTTTTATATGTTGCTTCATTTCTGTCATCTAATTCCAAAAATAATTTACCAAGACCTTTATCTCTCAAAAATCAATATATATGTCATATACTGTACTCTTAACGTGGATCTAGGCATTTCGTAACTTCTCCACAAAGCAATGAGAACAGATTTGCTTGTTAGCTTAAATATGTTTGTGAAATACATATTATATGTGGGGTTTTTTCTCTTTCACCAGCAAGTTGGAATTTTTGAACTATTTTCTCCACACTTTTTGCAAACAGATTGTAAAGGGACTTCAAAGATACAATTCATTTTGACTATCACTTTAAGAGATTTCTTTTTTTAATAAAAGTTTTTGTCAATTATGCTGAAGATTTGGTACTCTTCGTAACCAAACTGAAAAATATCTGTATGTGTAAGAAATTATTCATCATATCCCACCAAAACCTTTCTATAGCATCTGAAATTATGTGATGTTTTAAACAAGGTGAACAATATTGTGGATAAATGAGTTGCCCATTCGTTCAGTACAGCCATCTTCATTTTCTTACAACTTGATGTTTTCTGAAGCCGAGTATCTCTTTGTTCTTCTGCCAGTTTGGCATGGTCCTGACAGGGTTGGTTTTGGCTATTTATATATGAAACAAAGATTGACATAAAAGCTTTTCCCTTTCACCATAAATGGCAAATCTCTCTCTGACTGCAGTGAGAAAAGTAAAGTTTTTATTTAAACACCTAGTTGGCTCACCAGTTACTTGTAGTACTCAACCATCATAATTTTTTTTGGATAAGAAGCAAGAAATTTGAGATTGAGGATGACTGGGAGGATAGGTTTGTAGTTATAGTGCTGAGCTCAAGAGATATGTATTTAGTTTCTTAATTTGTCCTGTATTTCAGATAAGATTTTGCACAAATTATTTTCTATATAATTCACCACCTTACTGTGGCATACCAGAAGCACTACAGATTAATTATTCTGAATATCCATCTGTCTAAATTATCTCACTGAATATATCTCTTCTGGACAACATTATGAAATGCAAACCTGTTCCTTGTTTTTCATTTCTTATCTGTAAAATGTGGTGATCACTACTGCTCTGCCTTACACGGGCTCCTTGACAATACCTGTATGAGTGAGAAGATTGCTGGTGTGAAGACACTAAGGATCAGAGTGTATGTGTACTACCTGCAGTCTGCTGCTGGGAGCTGGCACCACAAATGCTTTTGGAACTAACCGCTAACAAGAAGATCTTTCTGTTTTGATGGCCCTCCAGTGCTCCTCCACTCATCCAAACAAGGAGACCTGCCCATTGGCTCTGCTACTGGGAACCAGAAGCAGATGAGACAAGGTCCTGGAACAGCCTCAGAGAAAGTTCCTTCTTAGGGCTGATGGAAGATTGTCAGCTTAAGAGAAAGAAATGTCTAATGGCTTCCTTCTTATGTTTCTATTTGTATTAAAATTTATCCTCTTAGCCTGGAGTAGAAGAAACACCAATTTTCTGGGACCTTTAAGCATAATGAGGCTGGTTCTTGGCGTGATGTAACCAAATTTCTCTTTGCTGGCACTCACTAAGTATACGCTAGTGGTATGCCAGCATTTTGTCCTTTCTGTAATGTGATCTGTACATAGAAATTTTAATACATATGGTAAAAACATGTGTTTTTCTGTTCTTGTAGGGATACACTCAACATTGTAAAAGTGCTAACAGCAAATTGCTTGGGTTTGCCTAAGCATGTACCTCTGACTCTGTCCACATATTGACAGTGACAGATCATTTGCAGGCTTCAGCTCAGAGCAGAGGGAATCCCACTCTTTTGACTCTAAAATATAATGTCATTGGACACAAGAGAACATAGAGAAAATATATTACAACTCATTCTAACACCATACAATTGCAAGAGCCCGCACCCACATGGTGGAGCTGAAATGGACATGCTGGTTTAACAGGGAGTCAGAGCTCCTTTGTACTGCTCCTTTGTAATAAGAATTCAGACTGCTGCTCATATGGAGGCTCCTTGGCAGCTTTTTAAAAGATAGAGAATAAATAAATAAATAAATAAATAAATAAATAAATAGTGTTTATGCCACTAAATCTAACTCCTCCTTTCCCAGTGGAAAAAACCCCACATCTTATATATTCTCTCTGCACTGCCACTGAAACAAGAATGGCATGTTGTATGCATTAAATGTAAGGAACAAATAAAAATCTCATTGTTAGCATACATCAGCTGATAATACATTGTCGTGCCATGCCCTGCTCATACCCATGTTTACATGCAAGCTGTTTGTGCAGTCTTTTTGCTAGTCAAGTACCTGGTATCTGCTTACAAAATATTGTCAGAGTTGTCATTGTATGCAGACATATGATGCAAAACTTTGATTTTTGATAATGAAAAGTGAATGAATGATAACTTTCATACTCAGATAGCTGCTGTGAGCACACGTGATAGCTGGCATTTCATCACTGCCTGGGAAAAAAGTGTGACTGTCATTTTCTGTAGTTTATATCTAAACAATATCAACAACTATCTAGCCTTTCTTTTGACATGAAGAATTGTTGCACTAGACAAACAAACAAAAAGCATAAAACCCCCAGTAAATTTTGGTAACTATTTTTGGGACAGTTTTCTTGGAGAGAAAGCTGTAACACTTCAGCCATTTTGAGTAAAACTCTCTCATTTAATCTTCTGAGAAGTTCTGCTTACAAGTAATTGGGGCAATAAATACACAAGTCACTATTTACTGATAATACTGTGACCACAGGCTAGGATTTTAAAGCAAAGATAAGAAACTTTGAATGCCAACTCCTGTTATATTGGAATGGAAGTTAGGCATTCAGATGGCTTGTTCCCATCGGAAAGCTGAGTGATAATACTCATATTCAAATGCCTCTGAGTCACTATTCTCCCATCCATGGCTCAGTCATAATAGAAAACACTATGTCAGTATTCTCCTGGCTCAATACGCCTCCTGGAAAATGTGGTTAAATTTTCTCCTGTCTGTTTCCTGTCCATTGGGTTGTTCATCCAGGTCTTTTCCTTTCTTCTTTTCCTTTTTCATTCATGAAAATCAACTTCCAAAAAATTGGGTGGACAGCATGGATTTTGCAAAGCTAGATTTTAGCTGGGAACTCAAGTCAAGTGGTAGAGAAACAGAGAAACTAAGACTAACAAAATTCCCCAGGTGTGTGTCACATGTATGGTTGTGAACGGGATTGCAAGGAGTGCAAAGACAGTTCTGTACCCATTAAACACTCCTAAAAGCCAGAAATGTATGTTACTCATTTAAGGATTTTGTTAGAGCTAGTATCAGAGACCTTTAAGCTCTAATAGTCCAGACCATGAGGAAAAAAAAAAAGCACAGAGGGGAAGATTTACTGTGAATATGGGTTGTGAGTGGTAGAATTAGTGAAGTCTAAATGCAACTTTAGAAATCAGATTCTGATTCTAATATGAAAACCTTGAAATCTGTACACAGAACTCATGGAAGCAATTGAGTTTTTCTGATCCCAAGAGGGCCAAGATTCCTTTCATTTGACCGTAACTGTTTACAAAGTAGATGTCAGCATTCTAACTAGTAATCTTAGGTTCTATTTACTCTCAAAGGAGAGAATCAGGAAGTTTTAGTATTTCTCTGACCTATTTTAGACTTTTACTACATTGAGATGAGTTGTGGGGTGTACTCTGTTGCCTATATTGTCATCACTATTTACAAAGAGATCTTAGGTTGTTTATGCATTTAATCAGACAGATTTTCCAGAAGGTAACGGCTAATGGTTTTCCAGTAAATAAGGACGTTTTGTCTCTAAATCTCAGTACTAAATTGCCTACTATCATGACTAAGCTCATTAAGTTTCCAGTTTGCAACAATTTCTTTTGCAACTCAGTTTTGGTAAGTAAGACAAAATCAGCATCAGTTTCACAGATTACTTTCAACAGTGATAACCAGAAAAATCCCTCCAAAACAGGTAATAACTTGTTCATATACAGAAATTTTTAATAAATA
>WUAM01000089.1:5151543-5163911 GCA_024336885.1 Actenoides hombroni
TTCTATGCTCTAAAACCAATAATGGTTCTCACATATTTGGGGAAGACATAGAAACTGAAATACTAAAATAAAATAAAATAAAATGAAATAAAATAAAATAAAGTAATAATTTGCTGAATCCATTGAGGGTCCTAACTTCATCTGGAAGAAAGAAATCTGGAGGTGCTGTTATTGATGGTCTAAAAGTTGATTCAAAATGAAGAATGAGGTCACTGGAAAAAAAACTTGAAAGCATCCAAATATCTGAAGTTCCTGTTGGAAAACTAGAAAGGGAAAGGCATTGAAAGCCAGTTGCAGAGATTGATAGCAACCATAATACAGGATCACACAAGCACACTCTTTTACTGGCTCTTGACCTCTCTTGTCAATGAAACAACATAGGTTTGAAAACCAGGCTGAGGTATCTAAGTTTGCAATGAACTGGAAAAGAAATATTACTAAACAGATTCTTGGCTTGCCAAACCTACAAACTTCACCTGTATCATCAACCAAATTGGTCTGGAGTTTGAAAAGTTACATGCTCTGTTGAAAGATTCTAGTCTCCTCTAATGAGTGAGGTTGTCACCTTGAAGCAGAGAACAGTTCAGGGTGTCTGCAGAGGGTTATCAAGATGTTGTGCTTTATAGGACCAGTGAAAAAGTGAAAAAGTTCCTTCATTTTGAACAACTCTCAAGCCCATTAATTATGGCTAAATGGTAGCAACTCATAAAAAAAACCCACCAAAGTTTGACCTCAGAACAAAATCCTTAGTACATCAGTCTGTGATGCAATATCCTGATATGGGTAGTGTTTTTAAACATATATATAAACCCTGTTTTCAACAGGGCATAAAGGGCATCTCTGTAAGGCACTCATAAATTGATTTTGTAGGTTTCATCTGAGTTTATTAGTGAATTATACTTCCAGGCATAACAGAGCACAGACATGGGAATGAAAACAATTACTGACCATGTGGTAACTATGGTATTTGTTATTCTCTTTAATTTGCTTTTATTGCATACCACCGGACTCCTATTTTCTCTATATAAGTATGTTTCTTTTTCAGAGGAACAGCAGTAAACTTGTTTTTTCCACTTGTAATTTAAAGCTCTCTGTGTTTAATAAGAAATGGTCATTAATTATTTTCTGACTAACACCATGGTCCTTTGACTTCCTGAAAAGTGTAAATAAAACCTTGAGGTTAAATTGTAAGTATTTAATTTCATTGGAGATGTCATAGAAACATAGAATCATTAAGGTTGGAAAAGACCTCCAAGATCATCAAGTCCAACCTTCTACACAACACCTCCATGACCACTAGATCATTTAGTGTTACTCGGGGTAAGGTATATTTAATATGTTTGAAAAAGTAGACCTCTATGGTATGGTTTATCCATGCTTGAGCACCCTGGTTTCAAAGTCATCGTTTCTAGCTCTTTTGAGAACCAAGTTTAGTTAGTCTTGTGTTAGGAATCAAAGTCACATACAGTGTAAGTGACACACAGGGTTTCTTTCTTGGTTCTTTAACATTTTCAATGCATGAAACACTGACTAACTTGTGATACCTATGAAGCACTTGTTAATATCTCTGAGCACAAAGTTGCTTGTTGCTTTAAGTTGGTTTTGAGCCCCTGCCCAGTTGTATGGTGCAGTTGGCAAGACAGAGCCTTGTGGCATGAAAAAGGCCTGTGAGTGGGCACAAGTACCCACTATCAGCTGTATCACTGCTGGTACAGGAGAAGGAGTAGAGAGAAAGCAGTAGGTTTTGTAAGTGTTGCTGATCTTTGATGTTCCGGCCTACTTGGCTGCCCAAGGCTCCCAACTAAGTGACAGTGATGTACTCCTTTCCTCCTCATTTTACAAACAAAGCTCCTTATCTACTTATAAAATGCAATTAGGTAAGAGGCTGTTCAAAGATCTAATCAATTTTTCTATGCAAATATAATATCAGCAGTACTTATTAAGCATCCAGAATCAAATAAAAAATGCTACTGAAACAAAGAAGATCAATATAGAATAATCTTCCCTTTAGGAAAAATACTATACAATTTGGTAGAAAAAGCAATTGAAACTTTATGAAGCTTGCAAATCATTTGACAGTATTTAGAAGATAATTAATTATATTCAAAACAAAAAGTCCTGCAAACTTCTTGAGAAAAATTCTGCTCAAGGCTGAGGCTCTATGTTAAATAGTATAGCCTTTTACACTAATTTCCCTCCATAGAACTGTATTTCTGTATACTCCTCCACATTTTCTCCTCCTTAAATTTAACACTGATCTTTCCTTCTGAGCTACCTCATATATGTTAAGCTAAACTGTAAATGGTAGTTACTTTAAGTTTACTAATTAAATAGTTCTTTAATTGTTTTTCCCTTCATACTTAGAGCTGATGCGTTCCTCTGACGAAACTGTGTACACAAGAAAAGCCAAGCAATAAAATATGTACACATTAGTAAAAACCAAACCAAACTAAACCAAATGAGATAAATGGATAATGTACTTCAAATGAAGCATTTAAGACATAATCTTTACTCTGATGAAGTTTCATCAGGCTGCTCCTTGAATGGCAGGCCAGAAGACCGTAAGAATATCTAATGAGCAAGTCATTGTACTGACAGTTGCTGAGAGTATTTGTACGGTATTGCTCAGACTCAAAATTTCTTTCCAAAGGAAGTGAAGATTTACATTCTGCCACGAAAGGAGGATATTGCCACTTTTAACCCTTTTCTCTATAATGGTGCTGCTCCATTATATAAACATGGATAGTAAAATATAACTTGGAAAACGCTTCCTTATAGGCTCTTCTTTTTGTTACTCGTATCACTTCTGTTCCCTTTGTGTCTCAGATATCTCAACTTCTTTGCAACTATATACATATGCATATATCTCTCTGTATCAGCTAAGGTATTAGAGATCACTGTGATGGAATTGCTTAGAAGACTGACAAATCAAGGCAGTTTTAAAAAATAAACCAAAACTTTAGCAAATTCATTAATTAACAACACTATTTTTGCTAATGGTTCATTCTTATCCATCGTTAATCATTGCTACACATACAAAAGCTCAGACATTAACACATATTTTGAATCAGCTGTAAGTATACAGTACCATGGAAATGACACCATACAGCAAGTGCAGTTCTTGGCGATTTGTAGTCATGGAGGTTATCGAGCCAGGTGATCAAGCTTGAGATCTCTTTGGTAAGCATCAAAGTAGGCTGTCTTCTTTCTTCTCTGTCTTTCCTCTTTGAGTTTGAAGTTTTTAGTGCTCTTTTTTTCCTCCCTCCCAAAAGGGGTGGTCTCCTCTGCTCCCGATACTACGTATTTTTTCATCACACCAGACATTCTCCTTGTGTATTTGGCAGGTGTCCTGCTTATTTGCAGTCTCTCATGCTTATCTTGTCCTTCGGCAACTTTTGTGTCTCCTGTAAGCAGTTACACTCATTGTCTGCCCCTTTGGCAGTTAGACTGCTCATATATTTATGTGCCATCACAATGTTATGAAGTATTCATACACTGTGTTGGTGACGCTGTTTTACTATATTTATACTCATATCCAAGGTTAGCTCATATTAACTATATCCTGACTAGTGCACTTTTAATTTGTAAGTGTCACAGGCCTGTGTTTCATCCACCAGTCCCATCACTTCAGCAGTAGGGATGGAGCATTCTGCCTCTTTGCTGAGGCAAAAAAATGGATACTTGCACCCGAGTCTGTACAGGTCCTTGTCCTACCACATTGCTTAAGATAACACAAAACATATTGGTCTAATCTCAGATCTTCTGTACTGAGACTTTTATACTCCTTGCAGCAAGGTGAAGGTCTGAATTCCCTCTAGTGGAGAAGTGATGTCAGAGATGACCAATGGAAAATAGGAGGCAATACTTTAACACCTCTGTAGCTCCCTCCACTTTCCAGAAGTTCTTAAAACCCTTCTCCCAGGAAGGTGAACATCCTCATCACTGTTAACCTGAGACTTTGAATCAATTACCCACCTTAGGACAGAAAGAAATTGGGTGGCTGGATCAGAAGCTGGTTGCAGGTCTGCAGTGTCCTTGCTACATCACCATACAGACCACCCTTGTCTAGGCCTGATGGGCTGTGACTGTCTTCCCAGGGTGACATGTCCTGCTGACAGAGAGGTAAGCTGTTTGTAGAAGAAGTTGTGCAAGTGCTGTAAACTTCTGGATGTCTGCAGATTGACAAAGACTCCAACATTTCCTGCTTACGTGCTGCATGTGCATGCAAGGACACCCTGAAGTTACATTGATGCAACTACAAAGAAATTTTTTCTGGTACCTTCTGGGAAGGCTCCTACCCTGAAATAAATAACAAAGTCCCTTTCTTTGATATTGTTCCAGACATTTTCCCGACATGTCTAGCTTTTGTGGCAGTTGAAATACCTGACAAGATTGAACAAAACAAGTAAAATGGAGGTATAATGGCTGTTGCTTTATCTAATGAAATTCAAGCTAGTATGGCCAAACATGGTGTGCTTTTGAAAACACTGGTGCGGAGGAAGCCTCCTTCTTCTCTTTCACTGAATGTTCCTAAGGGTTTCCCAGAGTGGTGCCTCAGACCTGTCTGGGTGAAGTGACACATCCAGGACTGCTCCTGTGCTTCAAGTGAAGCACAAGTTTGAGTTGTTGAGTTGGATTTGAGTGCTGACCTGGTGCAGATGAAAGCATGAAGGTGCCCCGTTTGTGGGCAAAAGGCTCAAAATCACCAAGAAGAACATCATGGAAGACTCATTTGTATGCTGCACATTCAATTTCCAGTCACTGTGCAGTATCTACTGCACTTGAACATTTGTCCAAGGGGAAAATAGTCTGGCAGTATAGCTTTGTTATCTGTTAAAGATGGGATGATGTGTTTTTTCTTTTAGAAGGAAAAACAAACAAAGAACTAATTCAGTGCTTGCTAATGCTGTCAGATTGACCGAGAAAGCAATGGAGAAAACAACTCGGGAGCTTGCAATGGTGACCTACCAAGAAAACTGCTAGAAAAATGCAGTTAATCCCTTCTCCTTGCTTCATCAGGAACCTTAAACACCCAGAGCTGGTCTCAGACAAGAATGGCTCTGGCAGAAGACATGATTGTGTTTTTCCAGGTGAGGCTGGGTGAGAGTCTCAGCTGCAGGTTGACTGTGCGTTTGTCACTATCTAGCAGGAAGCTCTGCTGACTGTTGGCTTCTCAGTTGCCTTCTCACACATTATGTTTTGTTCTGTGGCTGCAAATTGAAACATTTTTTTTTGCATTTTCTCTCTGGAGCTTGCAGGCATCACAACAACCAGATGAGTAACAGAAAAGTCACACCCTCATTGCCCACACTAATGTTGGGGCTCTGTCATGTGCCACTTTTAAACACCAGTGCTTTTGTTAATCTCCTCCTCAGACAGGAACAAAGACATTAGGAAAAACATTAGAGTCCTGCAAGATGTAATGTCAAATAAAATCAATTATATTGCCTATAAGACACTGCTTATCTCCAAATACTTATGTCTATGTATAAATAATCAAAACCATGCCAGATCACTTGCAGCCTCTTCCATAATTGGCCAGAAAACTTTCTAGTGGATACTAATGGCTAGAAACTGCTTATTCAATCTATGTTTGATTTATTATTTTTGGGTTTTACATTAATTAGACATTTCAGTAAATATTGACACAAAGAAAAAGAACATTATTATAATTCCTCTTTGCTCACATAAATCTGTCTTCCTGCTCTCCCTGAAATGGACATCTTAAATTATTTCTAAGAGGCAAGTACACTTGAGTTCCTTTGATGTAAAAAATCATTATGTGTGATGCGGACTATGCATTGATAGAAAACTTACCTTATGGCACTTAACTTATGTTCCAGAATAATTGAAGGACTGATGAGAGAGACAGACACTTTCTTGCCCCAAAGAGCGATAATGACCAGTGTGGATCCCCAGGACCCAGCTGCATACACTGAAATATTTTTCTTAAGGACTTCTGTTTTTGGGGTCACTCACTTCCAGTTTACTCTGCATTTCCTAAATATAAAGTAATAGCACAACTGAGCTGTTTGGATTCCCTTGAAAGACCTTGTGAAGGCACATGAGAAAGTATAATTAAAAAAGCCGAAGGACAACTCATTCTCACAGGCAACATTAATTAATTCAGCATCTAAGTTTGACTTGAGACAATTTGAAAGTATAAAACGAAAGTAATTTGTTTAGTCTGGGAAGCAGATTCAACAGCTTCATTGCACTTATATAAGGAACAGATGCTCACCCCTTTTCTGCATTTCTCTTTTGAAATCTGACCTCTTGAAAGTAACCTTTATATAGATAACAGTTGGACATTTTAATGTCTCACCCTGAAATTGTACACTCAGTGACTCCAGAGCAATGCCTCCCCTACCTGAGAAGAGTTTGAGGAGATTTGTACATAGAGAGATGAGGTGGAGGAGTGTGTTCAAAGAAGAAGAGGCCTAAGAGCAAGGTGTAACTCTATACCTATAACTCTTAAGTAAAACCAAGTTGAGACAGACTGGTGCTCCTGTGCCGTGGAAGAGATTGAGGTATCCAGTTGTGTCCCTACATTACCCGTGTAATCTGCAAGGGGCTTAAAGGCTAGGAGAGTGCATCAGTAAAATGGGGTTTGTGCACTTAGCTCCTTTTGATGTCAACTATCAATGTTTTGGATTGCAGAGCCCTCACTATACTTGCACACAGCAGGGAACTGTGACATCCCAGGACAGTGCCCACCTGGGTTGGCAGTGTTAGCACTTTTTCTCATGTTAGGCTTCTCCTATCATCAGTGGACAGAGTTAATCACCAGGGACTGTACCCTAATTGAAGTGAATCTTTTCCCATTCAGGGTATGAAGACTGCAAGTTATACCCAGTCTTCCTAGGTCCAAGTCAGCTAACTTGGCTAGGCACAGTAGTGTTAAGCCCAGCAATGCCCAGCCATATTTTAAAATGGAGGCTGGGTGCCTTTACAGATTGTACTCTTTGCTGCCTCCTTTCCTCCCTGCACTCTTTTTCTGCCTGATGGTACATACTGGGTTGCATTAGCTTTCTGTCCTCTTCTTGTCCTGGCATTTAACTTTGCTGGCTCAGTGTAGTAGGCTGAGGGAAGATTTTGCAATACTTATAGCAGTGTATGATAATTGTTCCCACTGAGAGATTTCCAGCTGATAGGAAATATTTATTAGTTATTGGGCATTCTGTGCAGAGACAAAGAAAAAAAAAAACAACAAACCCACAAATCTCATCTCTGACCTTATATTTTGTAGATGAAATGCATTTACCTCTCTGGTTGGTATGAATATTTCAGGCCAGTGGCAGCCATAGGCAGTTAAAGGTGGCAGTGGGAGAAGCTGCAGGTGCATGTATATCACACCAGGTAGTAATTTTGTAGCTTTTGTTTGTTCTGTGATCTCCTCTGCATTTACCAGATGCTCTCTCACAATTTACAGATGGAAAGGAGAACTGACTTGAGAAAATCAGCACTATGAACGATAGCTAGTTTTGGCACCTCTGATAGGAGAGCTTACCATTTCCCTTAAGACCATGCCCTCAATTAAAGAAGCTTAGGAAAAGCTTAAAGAACATCTGAGCTCTCTTCTCCAGATGGGACAAGCTCAAGAAGCCAAGCTTTATGGAAAGGAAAGCATGTCTAAGTAACCCCGCAGAGACTATGCTGTAGTCAGCAGCCAAGAAGCTCAGAGATCACAGATGTGTGTTCATACTTTGAAGATTTGAAGTTGCTGAGATCTTCACAAGGGTTGAGTTTGCAAGAATAGTTTGCATTTTTCTTTTCTAGTCTGACTGCCAATCAAACACCTACTCTGCATTGCTGCTTCCAGCAATAGCAAATTTACACTGATCTGAAAGGAAGATGAGCAGTTTTCTATGACAGGCTTGAACCAAAGCTCAGGAAGAAAAAATACAAAGTGCTTCATTAGCAACAGTGGGCTTTAGATCAGATGTACTGTCTACTTATTCAATTATACAGTGCTATTAGGAGAAAAACTGTTTCCTGGCCTCCCTAGTAGGTAAAATTTAAGCCCTGCAGCATGAGGTTTTATTCTCCCATTTTACCATAGCTTGCATAGCTTGCCAGAGCTTGCATTACTTTTTATGTTACTGCTTTCCAAGTATTCCAATCCAGTTCTTCAAAACCCCTGCTTAAATAGTAGTGTCCTTAGTCTCTTCCAGGTTATGTAGAGCACAAAGTAATCTTTATTTCAGGGGTACTTAGTATACATTTGCCAGGTGCTTTTTTGTTCTTATTCTGGAAGTAAAATGAAAGGAAGAATGTTTCTAATTTTTCTGCTGTTGTTCTGCATATTTCAAAACTGAAAAAAACCACCATGCTTAAAACTAATTCACTTGCCTTCATTTACATGGTTAAAATCCAGATTGTGAGGTTTAAAGCCACATGGCAGTGTTTATTCCACAAATGCTTTCAGTGACATTGCCTGTATGAATGTAAAGGATTTTTTAAGTGATGTCATTTAAGTCATTTTGCAGAAAAAATTCTCTGGCATAACTTAATCAACAACAACAAAAAGTATGTGGGATGTGTATGTGATCCTGCAAATCTTACATCTTGAAATAATCAGTTCTTGTTTCTTTTTCCTGTTACTCATTTGCACATAGGCAGTTCAAATTCTTTCTTAGAACACAATTTCATTACAGAACTTGTACAAATGATCTACATGCTCTTCTAATCAATTCCATTACCAAGATGCCATGTATAAAGGGATTACTAATTTTTCCCCTTTTTTAAACCTCTTTGCATATGTTTCAATAACACTATGAGGGTATTTAAACAGGCATATGAGTGGGAAACTTATTTTTTATATAGAAAAGTTATGGGCCACCCAGCACTTAATATCTTTCTTAGTTTTGTCCACTGGACAATGGAAAGGACAGACCAATGGTGTGAGAATAAATATTTCAAAGATGGTATAAATTCTAGTGACAGATTTGTATGCCCCCCTCCCATGTGTCCATTAACTACTGCAAGGAATCTGCTCTCTTCTGAGCCTAAAGGAGACAATGCAGTGCTCACAAGGACGAAATGGAAATGACCTCAAGGATTTGCCTGGAGATCGCAGAAGGCCCGAGGCAGGTTTTGGAGGGGCCATCTCTCAGAGAGTTATCTCCTGCTGTAGACGCTGGCGCATCCATTGTCACTGCCAGCCTCATGACTGTACAGCAAGGCAAACAGGAACAATGTGGAGGAGGAAGGTGGGTGCAGGCAGGAAAAGCTTTTTCCCACTTCAGCTCATCTTTAGTTTTTTATTGATAGCTAACTGTTCTGGAAAAATAATTTCTGGAGCGCATATAGCAGCATGAACCACAGAGGTATTAGCAGTAACGTGTCCCCATTCAGGACTGGTGCACTGATGACAGTTCTTTGGCAAAACAGAGGACCCCACAGAAACCTGCGTTGGCAGCTCCTATTTTGTTACTAGTACGTCTCGATTTTCTGTGGTTTGAAAGTCCTTTTAAAAACTCTCAGTAGAGAGTGACATATTATAATATGAAGATCATGTGTATTATTCTGAGAAGAATTTGAAAGCTCAATCCACTAGCACTTTGCATAATTTCCCTAAAATATGTGAATACCAATCAAACTTTAATGGCTGTGTGGTATTAGTGGGTATATCTTCAAAGAGAACTCCCTCACTGTATTTACATGACTTCACACTCACATAAGCAAGTATTTTCCAAGGCAGCATGGTTTGCTAGTTAACACTATTATCAGATAAAGCATGGTAGAAAACAAAAAAGAGAAAAGAAACAATAGCTAAAGTAGAAGAATAGAGTACAATAACAATGATGACACCCTAGTTGATATAGCTCTGTCTTCGCAAATATTCATTTGCCTTCACTTAGAAATACGAGTGAGATCAGATGTTTGTGTGTAGCTCACAGCAGCGACTTGAAAAATGGAGTGGACAAGTATGGTCATCAAACTGGTGACAAGAGGAGCAAACTGCAAATCATTTCAAGGACAGCCTGTAAATCAAAGTAATTTAGGTCATTTGTATTTTTTCACAGTTATATACCATAAGTACATTATAAAACTGAGTATACAAAATCTTGGGCCTTACTCTTGTCAAAATGAGACCTTATTAAGCCATTTTAGTGGGGTAAAAGATTCTTAAAGTGAAAATGAATTATGATTATGCCCATCTCCTACTGCTGGAGCTGTCCTGAACTGTACAGAAGTGCTCAGGTCTGTATGTGGCTAAATATTAAGAAACAGATGTTTATTTTTTGGATAGTCTTTGCTAATTTTATATATCATTGCAGAGAACTTGATGATACTTTGCCCTGAGGGAACTGAAAAGCCTATCAGGAACAAATTTGTAGTAAACTCATATGTGTAGTGGCAGGCTTGTTTTCAGTCAGATTATAAATGTCAGTTGCTGTTCCAGAACAGGTGGCACTATAAAAAAATTGGCTATGGGAAATGAATACCACTTACAAGGAAAATATCCACTTTTGCAGATTGGGAATAATTGTTGCACAGCTGATCTGTGAACTGGTGGTACTTTTTAATGTGTTTTCCTTAAAATTGTTTAAAGAAGTTCATAGCTACAGATTTTCCCCTGTTACTGTTTGGTTTTGTCTTTCTTTTATTCCATAGTTCAGTGTATCAAGGCTTGGAAAGTCAGACTTGAATCATTGAAGAGTCTTTATGTGTGCCATCTTGGCACTTGAATCAGTGATGGGAACATTTTAATACTGTTATTACCCTGTTAATCACGAAGGAGTTAGCGTGGCTTTGGACTGAAGCTAGTGTAGGCAGAATGGGGTCTGCAGCCACACAGTACCTATGATAAATGATTTACTGGTTAGTTTACATCACAGATTTCCCCTGGGCTTGTTCTTCCCATTATTTTATATGAGTAGCATATGAATAGTAATAGACTGATTACTGAGTTTTACTGATCGTCTTCTCCAGCAAGAATGTTTTTTCTTTAAACTGGAGGTGAATAATAAACTGAATCCCTGTACTCATGGTGATGGAAAGCTTCTTTTCCAGGAAGTCTTCAGATCTCATAATTGTTTTATTTTTAGTGGAAATTTACCAATATGGCACTGTCTCATGAAGGTCAAAGAAATCATGTGTCCCTTGTGTGCTTCAGCTGATGCCATTGCTCCCCTTATAATATATGCTTCAGGCTGTGTAGCACAAAATGTACTCCAGAGGACACAGGTGAGTAAAATAGAAATAAACACGAACAGAATAAATGAGAAAACCATTAACGCTTTTTTGCCATTTTTTTTTTTTTACTGCTTCAGAATCTTTGAGTTCCTTCTACCGTAGCTGATCCTCACAGAGCAAGACATGGTTGCTCAGCCAAGACCAGTTTGCCATCATATCACTGAAAAACGACAAAAGGTTTATAAGACTCTTTAGCATACACAGATCTGAAAAACTGGCCACACATTTCCCTGGCAAAACACGTCTGTTGCACCTTTCCAACCCAGAATCCCTCACACCTCTGGGATATCTCTGTGCTGCTGGTAAAAACAAGAAATCATGGTACCACATGAGTGTTTTTCTTCTGGCATCCCATGACTTCATAGCATTTCCTTTATGAATCAGAGGTGCTTTTCAGAATCCAAGTGACCAGGAATTATGCGAGGGTAACTAATATAACAGCTTCTCTATACCATCCCCACATTTCTCATGTGACTTCTACTTGAGGACTGGAGCACATGACCCACACAGCTACACAGAACATCACAAATCCATTTGTGATATAAGCAGTTACTTTCTTAGCATGAAGTAGGAGAACTCCTAGATGTTTAGATATTTAAATTACTGTCCTCTCATCTCTTTCTTACCTGACTAAAAAGAGAAAAAAAGAAAAGATATTCAGTTGGTCATTCAGCCTTATTCACTTGCCATGGCAATTAAACAGAAAGCAGCTCAGGGTTACAAAAGAAAGCTACTCATCATGCTTTAACTGTTTCTGTTGCACACGGATGGCAAGGACTCCTGCTATTTGAAACAGATTCATGTAGGCTGTTTGGCACCTTCCTTCCCTTCCTCCCTTCCTGCATGTCCTTCCTCCAGGGTGAAATAGCATTTGGGGTGTAGGTTCCGTGACACTGCTGCTAGTGCACTCCAACCTGCAAGCAAGATTTAACCTTTATCAGGTGCTGTGCTCGAGGTTAGTAACAATAAAAAATGGTCCCAGCAGGAGCACTGGGAAAGCATGCATATAATAGACCTCAAAACACACACAGTGGGCAAAGCTCAGGAAATTCCTGGCCTTAAAAATGACCTTCTCAGTTTCATGGAAAGGAAAGGAAGAAAGAAAGAAAGAAAGAAAGAAAGAAAGAAAGAAAGAAAGAAAGAAAGAAAGAAAGAAAGAAAGAAAG
>WUAM01000089.1:5164011-5179920 GCA_024336885.1 Actenoides hombroni
AGAAAGAAAGAAAGAAAGAAAGAAAGAAAGAAAGAAAGAAAGAAAGAAAGAAAGAAAGAAAGAAAGAAAGAAGAAAAACATCAGTTCTGTCCCAGGCATTAAAATCAAGATTGTCCCAGGCACTAAAATCAAGATTATTACATTTAAGAGTAGATTGAGTTCTTTCCTTGCATTCAATTGCCTTTGTTGAGGAGTGATATATTCTGGTTCCTAGCAGCACACCACTGTTTACACTGGTTACTAGAGGAATAAATTGTTCTAAGGATGCAGATGTCCAAGTAGTTAACATTACTGCCTACAGCTATTGCCAAGGAAATAGGAAAACCTGAGTTACTCTCCTGCAGAACAGTTTGTTAAGCTATATTTCTTACTTATGTCATCTTTAGTTTTCTCCCTTTATGCAACATCCCTCTGTGATGTTGATGGGTACTGAAACCCCTGTCCAAAGGTCACAGCTGGTGACAGAGCTTTTGTGTACTATAGGATGTAAGCAGTGAAGAGATCAGAGAACTGTGCCTGTAGATGCCTCTATTTTTATTTGCCCAGCCTCAACACCATAAAAATAGATATATTTTAGGTCTAGGTACAATTTTTAGAGGTGAAACTTGTCCATCTGAGCATCCAAATAAGTCCCTCTGTTGAAAATTACTGATGGTCACATAAAAATATTTGTAAAATTATACCACATGCAGATGACCTCTCTTTTCCAATGCTTTTTAAAAACACTTCTGGGCTCAGTAATTATATATATTTTAAAAATGCTAATACCTGATATTTCTGTGCCTTTTAAACTTTCTGAGTGTATGAATATTATTTTATTATTATTATTTTTTAGGGAAAGAAGCACATTGTGAACTTAATTAAAAAAAAAAATTCCACTTGACTTCTGAGGATATTTTACTGATTTCTCAAGATGTTTATGGGAATAAGAGTTGAAAGGAGACATAAGAAAGAGAAATGTATACCATGAAAAAAATACTGAATTTCTGTGGTTTACACTGTGACAGTTTCTGCAAAGTTCTATGACATCCTCCATTCAGTTCATTTGCTGATTGTTTCCAAATGAAAGATACAATATATTGACATTATATAGAATTTTTCCCTATTAGTTCATCTAGCTAAGAATAACCCTAGACACCATCAGCTGTTAATAATTAAAAACTGTTTATGCTATTTTTTCTATTTTTTCCTTTTAACACTTACAAGAAGTTTGCAGAAGGCTTTATATTTTTATTTTTATATGTGTAATATATAACAAGGTATTTTAGTTGATGTTTTATACATCAAAACTTAATTTTCATTGTCACTCGTCGGTGACATGCTGCTCTGCATGAGGAAATTCCTTTTCCTCTCCCCATCACTGTGAGTAATGCAGCATCAAAGGTAAAAAGGCAGGAAGCAGGTGAACTAAAATAAGGAAGAATTTTGTCTATAACAAAATACTGGAAAGGCAGGAAATTTAAAGTTGAGTCTAAAGTTAAAATATAAACAATGAGAAAGTTAATGTAGGCTTGGATCTCTGAAGCGTATTCAACATTAGAAATGAGGTATGAAAGGAGATTCGATTCTTCTCATTTTTATACCCTTAGAAGCAGAAATGGTCTTGGTGCAACACCAGCAATGTAACTGAGAAATGGGACTAAGGAGATTAGAAGTCCTAAGATCCAGACTCCTCAGGGGGGACTGGTACAGTGACAGAAAGCTGAGTGTGCTCAGGGCCTTCCCTACTGTGGTGATCTTCCAGATCACATTCCTTCCCCATGGTAAACAGACTTACCTTTGTGCCATCTTTTGGATCCCTCACATCTCAGGGACTCCCTAGAAGATCAGGCAGGATGAAGGCAAGGCTCTGGTGCACCCAGTTTAGCAGTCTGCCCATTTAATCACTGGCACCAATATCCACCTCCCTTTGGTCTGTCACTGTCTATGATCCTTGATAACATGAACTCTGCAGAGGCTCCTCTTTAGGAGTCCAGCAACTCAGCTGGAGAGCTGGAAAACTTTCCCAATAAATCTTTGCTGTGTACAGAAAGGACTTCTTTCCTGGACAAAGCAAGAGGTGCTAATTCTTGGCACTATCATGTGCTTTTAAATCATGGCTGCCCTTTTAATACTACAGACTGCCCTGTTGAGCTCAGATCTGGTTGTTTGGCATCAGTGCCAGACTGCACTGAGGTCTCCAGGCCCAGAGATAAGACATGTAAAAAAGCTTGTCTTATCTAAAAACTACTTCTGGTGTAAAATTGAAGGGAAATATTAACTGAAGTTACTTCAGAGACATTGTTTGGGGGTTTTCTCTGCCCTTGCTGATAGCAACAAGCTGTGGAAGAAGAGGTCTGAGGCAACCAAAGAGCCTCCAGAAATAGGTCTCCATGTCTGGCTTACTGAATAATTTATTCATGTATGTTTTATTGTGGTCACTGGTGTCAATAGCTCATGACTTCATGACTTCCACAGAAATTTTTCTTCGGGTCCATCAGTATTTTCCCTCCATTCCCTTTTCTAATGAGGTAAGAGTGAGCTGTTTTGACTGAAAAAACCACACCTTTGCTGCTACTCACAGGACCAAATAATTGCTGAAAACAATGATTTACAAGTTTGCTGGTAAAACTTGGGTGTACTTCCAGATGCCTGCTTGGACAAACTGTGCATCCTTTTTGCAATGAGACAGGAGAGGTTCAGTGCTCCTGATTTACATACCCCTTTCAATCTGGGCTAGGACAGCTACAAACAAGCCTTCATTACTTAGAAACGGCATTTTTTACCTACTACTGCTGCATTTTCTTCAGGTGTGCCCACCAGGTCACACACTCTGTATGGAAAAGCAGGCCAGTAACTGCTATTTCACTGAGACTTTGTCAATCAGAAAATTGGACAAACATAGATCTATTTGGGGAACAAAGGCTGACTGCCATAGCAGCTGTTTTTCCTGACTTGGATTGAAATGCTTGTTCTCCCTTATATTGGTGCTTTAGACTGAGGTTCTCCTTAACACTAGGGTCAAAAACCTACACATAAAGTGCAATGTAGGGACTGTGAGGACTGAAGTATGATGCATATGCAGTAACACAGAGACTCTGCTGTCCAGAAAGTTTCCAGGTCGTGCGTTAATGGTGCATTCTGGTATATGTATGCAGGCAACCATCTCTCACAACCACAGTTACTATGCCCATCGAACTGTGGTTAGAATGTCAGCAACCCAATACTCTATTATTCTTCAGCACTGACTTCAGCTCAAAACAGCCATTTTCTTCTATTTTATTGATTTGGGGCTAGAATTACTTCATCCCAGACCACCTGCTAAGAACACTAACTTTCAAGCACCTCTTCTGCTGTGAGTATCCGAAACATAAAGACCCAAGGCTTCAAGACAGGTTTTGATTTCTGTTGTGTTAGGTGTGTTAGAATGAAAGGAACTACTCCAGTTTTAATGAGCATAACTGGGGGGGAGCATTTGAGACTTCTCAGAGCAAATTTCTAAGAGTCATATTGGAGAAAAAAAAAAAAGAATTTGTCACTCTGCTCCCTATTCTCTTCTGGGTTTGAATGGTTCAGGCAGAATGTTGAAAACTTGTCAGTGGTGATTTTGAAATAATGAAAACAAAGTTCATTTCTAGACTTTGTAAAAATAGGGAGGATTTACAGCAGAGAAAAATAAAAAAAGCTCATGGTATAGCAGCTTCACTTAGAGTGCTCAGAGTAACAATGGACATGATAAAACACACTTATTAGGGAAATAATAGTACCTCATGGGCTAAATATAATTAAAGCCAGTAATCCTGTTGAGTATCTCACTTAAGGATATGAGGTGAAGGGCACTGGCTAACTTTCACCACCAGTGTTTGATGTACCTTTTGCTGTAGACAACTGGTTTTGAATTTATCATCATTAAGCAGTAGAGCAGATTTAAGGAGGTGACATAAAGGATATCAGCCCACAGCTTCATGGCAAAATGTATATGCTGTTGAGAAAGCTGACAGAATGGAGCTTGGATTATTCACAGGTCATTTCCCCTTAGGGAAAGGTTTTGGAGCTATGACTGTTATTTCAGATCCCTTTTTCCTGGTCATGTGGTTTTGCTCAACACATAGCTCATTCGTTTGGGTAGTGCATTGGTTGGCAGAATATATCTTTGAGCAAATGTTATTTCCAAAGTGGAGGTCATGATCTTGGAAGTGCAGGTGGAAATGGGGTCATGGGAAAAGCTGAGAATTGCTGGAATGTGGTGAAAGCAAAGTAATCTATACATGTTTATGTTGACAGCAACCACAAAATGGTTCCCTGAGGAACTCAGATGAAGTTATCACAGGGAGTAGTACGGTAAAACTGACATAAATAGCTCAAGGTTTGGGCCTGCTGTTCTTAAAAAAACTTTAGGTACTTCAGCTGTCTTAAATCTAAACCATGTGCTGAAATACCTTTCTAATCACAGAAATCAGGTTTTGTGGGGAACTTTCTTTTGAGTTAGCATGGGATATCATTGCTTTTGGGCAACCAAGAAACTTCCTCTCCTGATAGTGCGAAAAGTTTCACATACTATGTGCCACAGACATCAAAGAAGAGCTTCATCTTTGTTTTTCAGTAAATATTTCCATATATGTGTATGTTTGTCTACTTTTC
Source organism: Actenoides hombroni (assembly GCA_024336885.1). Taxonomy (NCBI): domain Eukaryota; kingdom Metazoa; phylum Chordata; class Aves; order Coraciiformes; family Alcedinidae; genus Actenoides; species Actenoides hombroni. The sequence goes on from WUAM01000089.1 coordinate 5,168,632, forward strand.
AGCAGAGGGCTCTTCCAGCCCTCAAAGTTTACAGGTGGAAAGACTAAAACTAAAGGAGAAGGAGAAATCATAGTTTTGCCTGCTATGTTCAAATCCTTAGACCAATAGGAAGTTTTTCACATAGTTTTGCATACTAGGAGCTTACAGCATTACAAAGCTAAGTGTCTATGTTGCTGCAGAACTGGGGCTGAGCTGCGTGATTGCCTCAAGAAGTCTGGCTGCTACAGGCAAGTTGGCAACTGCCGTGAACACCTGGGTGCCAGATATGTTTGAAGGCAGCTGCTGTGTTGATCCTTCTGCATCATATGATGGATGGCAATTACTCTCAGGAAGGACTATTTGAGATTTTAAGGCAAATCCACAGCATCATTATAGAGGTTCTGTTTAGCCCTGTTCAATTTAATGTTCCCTTTCCCACATATGGCACTGAGTGTGCTGACAGACTGCGTATGATGGGGACATTGGTTCAACTCAGCAGAAAGTTTCTGGTCATTAATGAATGTCCTAAACACTCAATTAGTGTTTTGTTCAGTTGGTATTCCTGCCTGAATAAGACCACTTCGGTGTCTCCTCAGACTACTTACACGAATGATATGAAACCTTTCAAAAAAATCCTTGTTCAGTTCACCAAGTAATGAACTCCCTCTTCAGTAGATTTTCAGTTGATATTACGGTTGAACATTAATGAGTAGTGATCAATTAATACTTAAAATTAGAATTTCAGATGCAGACTCAGATACTGAAAACAAGCCTGGGCTTGTTGAGTGTGTGAGTCTTTTTGTATCATGTTTTTCAAAGTGGAATAATTACACAATTCTGTTGAAGACACTGCTATTTGTCATTAAAATGTTACAACATTGAGATAGCATTTCTGTCTCGTATGAGCTACATAAGTGACAGCTCTATAGAGGAAACACTTTCTTTACATTATAAGATTTTCTAAACAGGTAACCTCCAGCATGACCCTCTAAGTGAAATGCACATTCTGCTGAAGTCATTAACAATTCTTAAATGCTTATAGGTCCAGAAAGCCACAAAATTTGCTGAATTTCTATGTGGGCAGATTTTAGTGTGTAAAGGTGACATCTGCCACCACTACACCCCCCTACATCTGTGCTTTACATCACTGAGGAAGCAACAAATACGGGTAGGAATTGGGAAACCAAGGCCCCTCAGTACTCTTACAGTAGACTTCCCTTACCCTATTTTCATCCAGATATTCTTAGTGGGGTGATTATGGGGGTGCTGAGCCGTACTGCCTGCTGAAGGGTTGGGAGATGATTAGGGGTGTGAGGAGGAGAAAAGAGGTGGCAGTTTGGTAGTAGTTTGAGGCTTTGAGAAAAGCACTGTAGGAACAGTGCAATGTTCCTGCTGAAGTGATCAGGTGAGGCTAATTACTTAGCTATTAAAATAGCATTATTAACCTACCAAGTTAATGTTATAGGAATTTAAGACATCTTATTTTCCCTCTGATCAATTTTTCCAAGTTATATTAGAGCCCTGTGAGGTACGAATATTGTTTCCAAATGAAAGCGTATTTGACAGAGCAACCTTTATTCAGCAAGAGAAGGGATTACACAATAGTCCAAATATATAGACCTTTCTTTAAACTAGACTATTCTCAAAAGCTTCCTGCTAAGAGAAAACAAATGTCTAATAAAAAAGTGCAGTCAGTCTTTTTGAAAATAAAAGTTCAATCCTTACTTTTGCTATTTTCAAAATGCCTTTCTTTTATTTTTGATAATATAAAGCATCTAACATAAAAAACCTTTTCTTTTGTATTTCCATTTAGATGTAATGATGTCCACAACAGACAAAAAGGCCCCATGTTCTTTTTTTTCTTTTTTTTAAAATTCTGACACGCCAGACTGAAAAATCATCAGGAAGTCAAAAGTGCCTGCCTTAACCAAGTTACCTTGTGCTTTGTAGGACTGGCAAATACACACGGGGCACTGTTTAAACTGTAACCTTTTCTGCAGATTCAGCCTTGCAGCCCCAACAGGGAATTAAGCAGCTGAAACCAAAATCTAACGCCCACAAGCCCCAGGAAGTCACATAAGTGAAGTAAGTATCAGAGTGACTTTCACGGATAACATTGCCCTTGCCAGGGCAGGGTTTGTATTTCAATTTTAAGCTGGTTAGCATGTGCAGTGGTCTGGAAAACAGTATGAGCAATAATATATGCAAAATGTAAATGCTGAACTCCAATACTATCCCTGTGAGGAAACTCAGCCAGTGCTGGCAAGAGTTGTCAGCAATGGGTTCCCATAAATGGCTTGCTGATCTGTGTCTATGCTAGCCATCTCCCTATCTCATATTGTCCAGGGACTGAATTTCACCAGGTCTTGCACTGGATGAAGCTAAAGAACAGTCAGTCATTTCCACCAGTATAACACTGTTCATACCTGTGTTAAAGACTGAAAATATTTTCTTTCTCTGTTCCCTTTCCCATGCATCAGTCAGGAGTAAAAGGGAAGAAGAGGCTACCATTCCTCATGCAGATCAAACATTGCTCCTTATTACTTCCAAAAATGTCATATGTCAAACATTTTCTCTCTCTCCCCAAGTCCTGATATTCATTCCTGAATTTGCATTGTCCTTGGATATCTGTTACTGCTTTGGCTTATATCCTGATTATACTAAACCAAGAAAGGTCGCATTCAGCAAAACCATGAGTTGAAGGCCAATGATAAAATTTGTATCTTAGAAACAGACTCAATGGCAATGTGACTGTTCCTCCCTGTTGTACATAATTCAATTTGTACAACAGGATATATGACACATTCACATTATTTCAAGCTATGAAGACCCATTCAGTGGCATATAAGCAGACTGGTGTCCACATTGGCTGAACTGAGGTGGTGACTGAGTCCACCAAGCCTGCCATCTGCACTGAAGTCAAGAGACAGTGTACACACAGTTCCAGATCAAATAATGCACTTCAACCTAATTGTAACTTAACTGCATTAAAACCATCTCTAAACACCAAGGACTTCACCATGCAAGCACTGAAGGCAGCCTAGAGGAGAGTGCTACACTTTGCTGTTTGGATTCAGACCTGCATGTATTCTCGGAAAACTCTTGCTTCTAAAGGGCAAAAAATATATGAATGCTTTTTTTGTTTCTGAAATTTCTATTCCTTTTTTTATTAGTAAGTATTTTAAGGCTTATCTTTCTGCTTTGATGACTTTGACCTTTCAGTTACTAATTACATAATTTGGCTTTGAACTTGTATATCACTTCACAGCTTCTTATTTTCCCACAAAGGCACTGGTGCTCACTGGTATTTCCACCTCTTCCTACTTTTGTGTGCACATTTGTGCCTCCTCCATATTCAATAAATTCAGCCAACACAAGCATACTTTATACCAGCTGATTAGGCTTCAGATTGAGACTGAGGAAGTGCATTGATGTAAAGTTCTGATTTTCATAATTTTTAAAATATTTTGTGGGAAATAAAATTCTTTGTCAGTTTTCCAGTTACACTTTGTAAAACAAAGGAGAATAGTTTAAACTACTAAGGTATCCCATTTAAAGCATGCTGCTTCTTGTTGAATGGAGTACTCTTAAGGTATTGACTTCAGATCAGATATTATAACTCAGAACAAAAATCTGGATAGTTTTATCCAACCTTTATTTGAAGAGAGACTCAGTAGAGATTGTTGTGAGTCTTTGTGAAAGAAGGTGCATTATCAGCAGCAAATAATTTCTTATGAGTTTTACAAAAAATGCAAGGGTTGCAGAACTATACTGTGACAGATGCTCAGAATCCTGAGCATCCAGAAAGATAAGACATTGCTATCTACAAAACAGATAATGATGTACAAGAGGTGTGCAAGAAAATAACCTGTCCTCTTCTGTAACTTATATTTATCTCTTAGATTAGAATACAGAGATGCAATTCTTTCTCATAAAGGTTTGAGTGGTCATATGGCAACAGAGAAGGAATAAGAGAATTAATTGAATAGTGCATTATTCACAGAGGTCTCACATCAGGAAAGCTTTTAAAAATTGCTATTCAGGAAAATTTTAAACATATGCTCATATATAGTTGAAAGAAGCCACATGATAAAGGGAAGTTAATGAGGTTTTTAAAGTGTTTTCAGATCTTGCCTAGTCGTAGACTCTGTGGGACAGGGGCTGTTGTTGTCTAGTTACTTTGCAGTTCTCCTTTCTGCATACCTGGACAAGGTAAGAACCTTTAGAGATCACACAGAAGAGTTTTTTGGTGTTTCTAAAATAAAAGAGGACATTTTGTTGAATTTCAGACTTAACCTCTGTCATATCTGTCTTGTTTACTTTGAGGGTTGATTTTGGTTTAGTAGAGGAGGGAGAACCTAGATGACTAGCATGTCATATACAGTATCACAAGTTCTGAGAACATGCCAAAGAGACAGATGACATGGAGATAACAGTTGTGACTTTTTACACCAGAAAATGTCTTTCAAATATATCTCATAAGATGTTATCTTCAGAAATATCTATGTTGGCCCAACAGGAAAGGTCTGAGCTGTATTCTATGCCTAGATGAAAAGGAAGAGAAATAATGTTTGCTCTTCATAAGGGGGAACATACTCCCTGAATCCAGTTTCTCTAGGGTGATTTCTGATTGGGCCAATGGAATCAATCAGAACACAGTGTGATTCTGGATTTACTCCATGACCTAGGTCAGATGGACAGAAGAATATACTGGGAGAGGAGTGACTGGAGCGCAGCCCTGCAGAAAAGGGTCTGAGGGTGCTGGTCAACAGCAGGCTCAATACAAGTCACCAGTGTGCCCTGTCAGCCAAGAGGGCAGACTGCACCCTGGGGTACATTGAACACAGCATAACTGTCCAGTCAAAATATGTGATTATCCTGCTGTGTTCAGTGCTGGTACTGCCTCACCTGGAGTACTGCGTGTAGTGCTGGGACCCACAATTTAGAAAGGTTGTGGAGGTCCTTGAATGCCGCCAGAGGAGGGCAACAAAGCTGGTGAAAAAGGTGGAAGGAATGTCCTATGAATGAGTGGCTAAGGACTTTGGGCTTGTGTAGTTTGGAGAGAATGAGGCTGAGGGGCAACCTCATTGTTCCCTGCAGCTTCCTGAGGAGGGGAATTGGAGAGGGAGGTGCTGCTCTCTTCTCCTTGGTGTCCTGTGACAGGATGTGTGGGAATGGCTCCAAGCTGCAACTGGGGAGGTTTCGACTGGACATTAGGAAGCATTTCTTTACTGAGAGGGTGGTCAAACACTGGAATATGCTACCTATAGAGATGGTCAATGTCCCAAGACTGTTGGTGTTTAAGAGGCATTTGGACAAAGCCCTTAGTAACATGCTTTAAGTTGGTCAGCCCTGAAGTGGTCAGGCAGTTGGACTAGATGATTGTTGTAGGACCCTTTCAACTGAAATATTCTATTCTACTCTATTCTTGTTTTCAAGATAGTTTCTGAGTCATTAACAGTATCTTTCATACTATGCTTCCCTCATGAAAACATACTGTCAACTTTACTGACTCTTCCTTCTGTTGAAAAAGTTGTCTATTACTGCTTTCAGGAAAAATTGACTTTGTGTTCTTTTCAGAATTATTCATAACTGTGGGACCTAGAAATGAAGATAATTAACATAAATACATATGCGTAATGAATAAGATAAAAAGAAATCTTTTGTTCCATTTCCTTTTTATCAGGCTACATTTCTGATCACAGAAACATACCAGTAAAAGCATGATTCCTGGTTTTCAACAATAAATCACACAATTGCTGTATTACTGATTGATTGGGTCAATTCCTCCTGCCTTACCTTTTACTAAGAAGAGTACCTCCATTTCTTTAAGTTGTAAAAATAATAGCATGTCCTGGATTCCTGTGCAAGAACAAATAGTGCTCTGCATTTTCTAACCTATGTAAATTAAAATTCTTTGACATTGGTAGCTGAAGCCATACTGAAGCCATATATGTCTGAAGCCATATACTTTGAGTATATGTAGATATGTAGTTTGCCTTTGTGCAGCAGAGAACAGTTTCTGATTTGTGTTTTTGGTTTGGTTGTTTTTGGTTTTTTTTCCTTGTTGTTGTTGGAATTGGTTCCGTATCAATAAGTTTACTTAAACCAGAACTTTTCCACCCAAACTGACAAATTCTAGGTTTAATTACTATAATAACCCACAGTTTCAAACTTGGGGCCTCAAATAGCTTTCCAGATATGAAACAATTTTCAATGTGTGACCCAAGTGACATTTTAAGTGGCTCTTTCAATTTTTTAATACTGTTGAAAATAAAGCCACTTAACTCTAAAAATTTGTAATAATGAATCTAATTTTAAGGACAAAGCCACTTATATTTCAAAGGATTTAGCTCAGGAGCTGATTCAGATCAGTCAGTATTTGTAGATTTAACACCAGAAGAATGGTGTGGCTCAAATGTAAGTAATACAAATTTCAAAGGAATCTTTTATTCCAGGATATCTAGAATCAGACTGAGATTTTTTTTGGTATTTTTTGATCCAAAAAATGCTCAGTTTTTCTCTGTTACTTTAGAGATTTTACTGCCTATAATTGTGTTTCATTGTTACTGTGTAAATAATCTGTTTATGAGTTTCTGTGTCAGAATTCAGAAATAAGTCACATTTGTGAGAAATAAGACAGGTCAAAGGTGCCTGTGAAATGACTGCTATGATTGTATGCTTATTTGTAGCATATGGCTTAATCACCCCATGTTTCCATGCCCCATGTGATTTCAAGCTACGTGGAAAGCCATTTGCCACCACAGCTGTTTTTTTATTACTGTTTCCTGTTTATTATTCTATATATAGAACATTTGATACATGAACATTTCCTGTTCTGCTAACAATTCATACTAATTTAGCATTCTTTTATGAGCACATATGTTAAAACCCAGGCTATAGTTCAGCAAGGTATTTGAATACGTGTCTCAGTTTAAGAATGCAAGTAGCCTCAGTGCTGAACTGCCTTAATTAATCAAGGCAGATATAAAGTATAAGGACAGTCAGAAATATGAGAACATCCTTTAAGCAAAAGAAAGATTAGGTATTTGTTGGAAGCTCCTGTACCCCACGACAATTTCTGCAGACTGTTGGCAGTTGTCTAAAGTATTTAAAACCCAGCAAATTTTCAGTAATGGAATTTTACTTTGGAATATTTTATTTTAAATTAGCCATATCCCTATCAATAGCAGTAAGCAATCTACAGGCATCATTCCAAACTCTTTGGCATATTCAAGAGCTATGTGCTATGGCTTCTCACTTGCTATGGCTCTCTTGTGGTTGTTCAAATTGTGCATTGACTAAAGCAGGCGAGGCAGAAAATACTTATCAGCAGTAAACGTCCCGCAGAAAAAGTTCAATTGTATTTTTAATGTATACAAAATGTGCATGAAGATCAACAATCACTTCAAATAGCTCATTAAGTCCTCCCTTGGGACATCATTTGTTGATTAAAATACAACCCCCCCATACATTTATATATATACATCTCTTGGTTTAGGTCTAAAATAGAATGGATTTCAAGATATATAACCTTAAAATACTTAATAGACTGATAAGACATTTATAGTCAATCCACAGAATTAATTCTCCTTTGTAAGCCATCTCCAGTGCTAAGTTATAGTGATAATATATATGGGCCTATATAAAACTATATTATATTGTATCATTATCCGAAACATGTTGATACATTTGACATAAACTTAAAAAACTGAATTCTATAAACATCAACTAGAATTACCATGATAATGAAAATTAGTATCTAAACTAGAGAAAAGAAATACAGAGAAGGTAGGGGAGGAATCTTCAAAGGAACAGTACTTTCCATTTCCAAGATCAGCTCATTCCTTTTGCCAGGTCATATGAACAAGACATAGAAAGCCATAAAAAATCTTAGCAGGTTTTGTTCTGCTGCTTTGTGTTTTAACCCTTGACAGGAAAAAAGTTCCAGTGGGCTATTAAAAATTGAGTTTAGATATCAGCTCTTACTGTTCTCACTATGTCAGGAGAGAAAATGAAAAAAATGTTTGCTGTCTTCTCAGCTTTCTGGACAACCTCTAACAGCAATTGTGTGAAAATCAGAGAGTGTCCTCTCAGTGCATTACATCTTGCATGGGTTTTTGAAGCTTTCAGTAAGACTATTACATCATCTACCAAATGTGATTCATTCCACACTTTACCTCCTTCTTCATCAGGTTTACTCAGTTCAACAGTCCTACCAGGGACTTCAGCCTAAATTAGCACTTTATTGTGCTCCATGTCTCTGCTAAGCAGAATTCACCTCCCTACACTGTGACCCACTGGAATGAAACTGCACAAATGTGTTAGGGACAAAAAAAAAAAAAAAAAAAGTTCATACGGTTTTTAGTTTCCCAAATAGTTCCTATTTATATCCATGATATACATTTATTTTCTTAATTATAACTTAAGTATCCTTATTTGGGGATATATTTCACATTCTGGAATGCATGTGGACCAAGTATCTATCTCCCTTCTCCCTTCAGTGCCCTAGAAATAGATAGGAGCTGGACAGCACAGCAAGGGATGCATGTTAAATATGTCAGGGCTTGGCAGTATAGTGCCAATAGCAGCACAAGAGTTGTGTAATCTGCCTTCATGCTCCAAACCAAGCACAAAAGATGGAAGCTGCCTTGCATGGTTTCCCAGCGAAGAAAAGACTCTCTGTACACTAATGTGCAAACAATCCTTCCCTTGTTTTAACTTGAAATTAAATACTATACTGTATAATGCTGCTGTGGAAGACACTACATAATATTCTGGTATATGACGTTTAAGAATGCAGCGAAGATTAATGACATATTCTACTAGGAGAATGTGGAGCCATAGCAGTACTGCCAATTCTTGCAATTACGTACAACAACTTCCCTTGCATCCTGAGGAGTATTTTCATAAATGGAGAAAACTAACTCAGTCATTGAATAGATTTGTATCTGCACTGTGATTCTTGTGACAGAGATGTTAAATGAGCTTCCTATGACTGTTTTCTTTAACATCATTAATTTATTCTCTTAATTATTCTGTCTTGTTAAGATCAGACACAAATTGTTGGCATTTTCTGATTCAAATATTTTATGTTCTTAGATACTATAAGGTTACTAGTAATAACCCCAAAGTAGTGCCTCAAGTTCTGCAAAATATTCTTTCACTTTTATCAAGAATCCAGGAGTTACACTGTGGAAAGAGTAAGATTCAGGCTTTCCCATCCTCTGGGAGTGGTGTTTCTCATTTTCATGCCTATAATTTGATGCTGATATCCAGCAAGCACTGTAATATTGTGCTAAATCAACTCCCAACTTTTTAAATATTGGCAAATTTATGTGTCAGCTATGTAAATTACCTCTTCAAGTAAAAATAAAATTTACCACATGAGTGGGTTTGTCATTTTTATGGCAAAATTTCAATTTTATAATCCATTGCATGACAGCATACAGTCCATATAATGGTCTCTCTTCACATAAATTTTTATGTATATGAAGATGTATATATGGCTGTAAATATTTCAGGTTTTGTAATCACTGCTTGTTTGACCTCCTCCCTTCACTCCACCCTAATATGTTTATCTTCTGACTGGCAAATATTTCTTCCTGAAGGAGATGCATTAAGTTTCTGCTGCTAGGACTCTTGGCTTCTTTTTTGCTCTCTTTCTCCAAAGGAGTCTTTAGAATCCTATTCTGCAACAGGATTTTTAACTATAAATTGATAAAAATTAAAAACTACCCTTTATTTCAGTCCTTGTCAGAAAGAAAGGAAGAGAGGAGACAGAAAGTAAGAAAGGAAGAGAAGGAATAGAGTGACAAGAAGAGAGAGAGAAAAAACCTCTATCACATTCAAAAATTATATGTCCTACTTTCTCAATTTGTTTGTCCCCAGTGTTTTAAATTGCAATGTTTTCAATGGAAATCTATGTTGTGTTCACTCATTTCTGTTTACCTGAAGATTTTTTTAAGTGACTTTGTGGCACTCTGAACACAGTGAGATTTTGCTAGAAAGAAGGATTAAATTGTAATAGTCCTAAGGCTACTCTACATTATACTGGGGAAGATTAACAGAAGTGTTTTAAAAGTATTTTAAAGACACCCCTACATTCATCACAGTTTCTATGAATGAGAAACTAGAATTTTAGTAAAGAAATTTTTGTGACTTTCCCAAATGGCTCATACAACCTGGGGCTACTCATTATTTCACCTTAAGTGGCCTGTTACTATGAGCATGTATTAACAAGAAGCAGACAGAAACCTCTTTTCCTCTCTCTCTCTGCTTTCCTACTTATTACTGAAGATGGGTTTAACTGTCTAAAAAATAAATTAATCTTCCATATTAACAGAATAGTCCTTGCCTACAACAGGAATGCGTGGTTGCCCATTCCCAGAAGGCATGGGGCTGCTGAAGGACCATATGGATAAAGTCTTGTTTATGTTTCTCTCTTCCTCACATAAATCAGGAAGCCAACCCACCCCTCCACATCAAAAGGTCACTGCCAAAAAGAATAACAAAGAAACTCCTCCAGACTTGCTGAAAAGCATCCAGAAATACAGGAAGGCCAAAGAAGTAACAGTGATGAAATTAGCAACCTAATAAATAAGAATATTTTTCTTAATCTTGAACTTTTAGTTTTTAATGAAATGCTTTCACTTTCTTCTCCTTCACACTTTCTTTCCCTATTTAATCTGTTTGTGTGTCCCACAAGGGAAGCAATGTGTGCATGTTATATGCTAGGGCCAGATGTGACTTCTGTGGTAGTTCAGCCTTCAGCTTCATCTATCAGCCCAGAAAAATTCCTCTGATAGTTGTCTGCATGTGTAGTAACCATGCTAAATTTGTACAGATACTTAAATAAAGGGCTTGGTATTTTCTCCTTAGTATTTGCAAATATCTGTCTTCTTGTGCCAGGAGGCTAGCAAGCTGCCATAAGGTGCATACCTTTGCATAAGTGGTTTACAGAATCACAGAATCACAGAATCACTCAAGTTGGAAAAGACCCTCAGGATCATCATGTCCAACCATTAGCCCTACTCTACAAGTTCACTCCTAGACCATATCCCCCAACACCACATTTAAGCGATCTTAAAACACATCCAGGGATGGTGACTCAACCACCTCCCTGGGCAGTCTATTCCAATATTTCACTACTCTTTCCATGAAGAATTTTTTCCTAATGTCTAGTCTAAATCTACCTTGTTTCAGCTTAAGCCCATTCCCTCTGGTTCTATCCCTAATTATCTGAGAGAAGAGACCAGCACCAGCCTCTCTACAATGTCCTTTCAGGTAGTTGTAGAGAGTGATGAGGTC
>WUAM01000089.1:5186048-5198290 GCA_024336885.1 Actenoides hombroni
TTTATTTATTTATTTATTTATTTTGGTGGTGGTACCAGAGAACCGTAAAAAAAACTCTTGAAGGCCTGGCAAAACTTATCAGTTTCATCTCCTCTTCTTTGAATAGCTATGCATGCCAAGAAAAGGAATGACTGTAATTTTAAATTTCCCAGGGTGGCTTGTGGCTGAGCTGTTATCATGTGTGTAAGAGGTTGGAAGCCTGTGGGGAAGGTGGAGGTTAGTTAAAGGAACTCAAGGATACTTGAGCCAAATGGCAAAAGTTTAAAAAAGGAGCACTTAAAAATTGTTTCTCTTGAAAGCTTTAATATATCTGTAAAGTTGCACTGGATTCACAGATACAATGCCAAATGTCGAGTCTATGTTTCATAGTAAAAAAGTAAGTGGGATTTTAATTCTTCTTTTAGTGCAAATATCAGTGCAACCTTAACTACGTACCTCAATATCAGATCAAAACAGTTATAGCTTGTTATTAATAATGCAGTCACTCTGAATCATTGAGCTGGAGGAAGATGTAGGGACATTGAATTTTATTTCTTTTTTAATGAAGTATTATCTTTCTCAGAAAACAGTTTCTGAAGGGAAAATATGGATTTTTTTTTTTTTATTTTTTTTTTGCTAAAATGAGATTTACCCCTCTATTCTAGCATAAGAGCTCCAGTTTATTCAAAAGCAGGTTCATAGATTTTTAAAGAAATTATTGAAATGTTGCTTCTCAAGTCAGCTAAATGACCTATTAATGTAATTCATCACAACAGAGTCACAGAATGGTAGATGTTGTAAGGGACCTCTGCTCTTCTTTAATTGGTAAGTTATAGGGGAATCTTCATTACTAAATGAATACAGCATGTTTTGTTTCAGGGTGCTGAGGGACAGCTGTGATCACTGAAGAATTTGGTATTACTTACAGAATTTAATAAACACACCCCCCCACCACCACTTTTTCCATTAAGTCAGACCTGAATCTGTTGCATGATTAGGGTTGACTAATCCTCCACCACAGGACATGAAACAAATCTGCCTTTAATATGGCTCATGTATTTCTAATATAATACAAACACATAGCAATTATCTCTTGGGATCTGCCCACAGAGAACATCAGGAAACCCTTTTTTATTGTGAGGGTGACCAAGCACTGGCACAGGTTACCCAAGGAGGTTGTGGAGTCACCATCCTTGGGAATACTCAAAAGCCATATGAACATGGTCATAGGCAACCTGCTCTAGGTGGCCCTGCTTGAGCAGTGGGTCACACAAGATGACCTCCCTTCCAACCTCCGCCAGGCTGTGGTTCTGTTATACCTATATGAGAATAGTGCAGGGAGGGAAGAGAAGGTGAGGGAGATTTGATGAGAAAGAGGGATAATGGGAAACGTTTGGGTTTTTTTTTTTTTTTTATTTCATTAGACTTTCTTAATATTCTGATTGTAAAAACTAACTGTCAAAGTAGTGCAGTAAAGCTTAATGATATGAAATACTGGGCCATTGGGTGTTTGCGAGCAGTAATGGAAGCCAGTTTTCCCAGTTGAACAAATTGAAGATGATATCTTGGGGCCTCTATAGGAGAACTATCAGCAGATTTTCCAACAGTAAGACAGTTTCTCCAACATTTTGAAGGCTTAACAAAATCCTATGACTCCCTTGTTTCCCTATAAACACTACTTTCCATCTGTGATTTTATTTTTGGTGGTGCAGGGAGGGGGTGAAGGGAGAAAGGTTGTCGAAATGTTTTCTCTGCATCCCCCCCTTGGTTCTTCTTTTCCTTTCAATGAATGAATAGGATGACTCATTTCCTAATCTCCATTTCTTCTCTTGGGCCATGTCAAAGCTTCAGAAACCTGGCCCCTGTGTCTTGCAGCTTCCTTCCAGCTTGCATGACCAGGTTTCCTACTTGTAGGTGGTGGACATGGTGAGCAACTATTTCTCACTGTGATATGGAATGGGGATGAGGTCAGAGCATGAGCATGGATGGGGAATTTGGGAAACTCTCCAGGGCTACAGCTGGATCCCTGCATGTTCATTTGTTTCTTCCTGTAATAGTTCAGAGCTAATCTTTCCAGAATGACCATGTAGAAAATTTCTTCATTCCCATGCTGACTCTTAGATCAGAAAAGTCCATTTTGTATGTCCTTGACCACCATAGGTAGCAAAGTGGATCCCAATGCCGTTGCTCTCTGTATTTAATTTTTTAACTGATATCATGATTGTCATCAGTTACAGTTGTAACACACTGCAGAATTAAACTAGGGTGTTACCACTGTGAGTTTCTCAATTGTCAGTATCTTATTTTGTTGTGTTGTTTATTTGAGACAGTAAGCCTTTCAGGTATTTTTAAAACAGTCTTGATTCTTGTTTAAAACAATCTTAGTGGTCTTTAAAGTATAGGAAATTTCTTAACCTGAGCTAAGTGTGAGGAATGATAGTCTTCTGGAGGGCACACAAGTGACCTTCTTCCTTTGTTCCCACCTCCCATTTTCAGTTTTTGACAAAAATTTTGTTTGTTATTCAGTGAGGTTCCCCTGTTCTCCCCCAGAGCCCTGCTTTTCTTTAATTAGGAAAAGCGTTATTTTTATTCTAGAAACAAAATTGTTGCAATAGCTTTTTAATCATCCATTAAAAAAACAAAAATTAGCTGAGATTGAACTACTAGTGCTCTCTCTCTTGCACACGTCACCCCTCACTCTCCCCCCATCCCCTAAAACATATTTTCTGGCAAAGAAGAATCTGTGACTTCAGTATGACCGTTGTGTTGAAAAGACACAATATTGACCCTTGACTATTTTATTTGCAATACTAGAACACCCTGTTACCTAATTTTTTTTTTAATTTATTAAGATTGCAATTTCAGTAAAGGAAACCACACAATTGTTTCTAGTGGATCTTGTGCCAGTACCCTGGTTCTGGCACTGCAAGTGTTTAACAAAATATCATTTATACTAATTTCATCTAGCTTCCAAACTTTTGTTTTTGCTTTGTTGTTTGAGAAGGGTGAGACATGGAACTTCTGAACTTTGAAACTTGGATTTTATTTTGTAACCTATTTGTTCAATTAATTATTTTTTTTCCGCTGAATAGAAGGTTGTTCTGAATAAAAAAAAAAAATAAAAAATTCAGTTCTAGTTGACATCTGGTTCTTTGCTGATGGCTGATGTTTGATATTTTATTTTATTTATTTTATTTTCCTCTTGATCTTGCTCTTCTTTTCTCTGCCTCTTTCCCATGGATACCTTTATCTCTGTTACCATCTTTTGGACATTTCCTTCGTCTTGCCAGTCTTGTTTTTCTTTTCCTCTTTCTCCTTTCCGCTGCCAGTCTCTGCCCTGGTGGTCTGCAAAGTCAAATGGAAGCAGGCAGCAGGGCTGGCTATTTTCCCTAGAGCCGTTTCTACACGAGGAATGTTTCTTGCCGTAGGCAAGAACAGTCATGTTGGTCCGTGTCTGTAATGCCTGACCGTGACATACCAGAAGGGGGCAGTTAGAATAAACTCATTGCTAAACTGTATGGAATATGTTCTGGAAAACCAAATTGCATTAAGCTGGGGAAAATGCATCTGTGCAGCACTTTGGCACACAGAGTACAAGCCCTACCTGACGCCAGTTCTCCTTTGTGTACATACTGTACAAACTGGGAGAGAGCACATAACACAGCATATGGTGTGCCGGATTATCACCTCATTCGAATCTCTAGGCAGAGATCTCTAGATACATTTAGCTACATGTACTCTGTCAACTCTACCAGGTCATGACCAGTAACAGGATGATACCTTGCTGGAGCCAAATGTGTTGAAAATAAAGTCAATTTAATATGAGTTGAAGCAAGGACACAGGAGAAAAAGTTTAGCCAATTATGACTTCTAAATGTAATCGCTTTGTGAAGACTTCAAGCCTGACTTTTACTGAGGGTTGCCACGACATACTCACAAGGCTGTCAAAGAGTAGTGTAGCAATGTCAGTAAGTGAACATGGAGTGCTTAAAAATAAATTGTGGCTGCTAACCTAACATAGAAGACTGATGTTTAAGAAGAAACCAAGCAAAATAGAGCAAAATATCCCTACAGGCTGGGGGTAAAGGGATTGAGAGCAGCCCTATGTAGAATGACTTGGGGATCCTAGTGGATGAAAAACTGGATGTGAGCTGACAATGTGCACTTGCAGCCCCCAAAGCCAATTGAATCCTGGGATGCATAAAAAGAAGTGTGGCCAGGTCAAGGGATGTGATTTTTCCCATCATCTCTGTTCTTGTGAGACCCATCTGGAATACAACATCCAGCTCTGAGGTCCTCAGCACAACAAAAGATATGGACATGTTAGAGCAGGTCCAGAGGAGGGGTTCACAAAAGTGATTCACATTCACAAAAATGACCAGATGACTGGAATACTTATCCTCTAAAGAAAAGCTGAGATAGTTGGGGTTTTTCAGACTGGTGAAGAGAAGGCTCCAGGGAGATTTTGTTGTGGCCTTTCAATATATAAAGGGAGCTTATGAAGAAAATGGAAGGAGATTTCTTACTATGGCCTATAGTGACAGGACAGGAAGCAGCAATTTTAAACTGGAAAAAGGTGAATTTAGATTGGACTTAAGGAAGAAATACTGTATGGTGAGGATGATGAGCCACTGGCACAGGTTGCCCAGTTGTGGATGCCCCATCATTGAAAGTGTTTGAAGTCAGGTTGGATGGGATTTTGAGCAGTGGAATATGTCCCTTCCTGTTGTAGGGGAATTGGGCTAAAAGCCACTTCCAACCCAAAACATTCTATGATTGTAACATATTTAGCATCCAGACTGGGATGAGTTTCAGTCCTGTGGTGGCGTGTGTTTTGGAAAACAAAGTCAAAATTTTTAAGTCAGGCTTGTGGCTTTGCTTGTTTTTTAACATACCAAAAAGCACAGCTAGCTCATGATGTGAGCACTCTGCTAATGGCTGTGAGAGCATGACCTGCATGTCCCTTTCCTGTGAGATAGGCAGAAGGATATTTTCTGCCCTCTGCAGCACAAAACCTGCCAAGGAGTGATACAGCTATGATGAGTTACTCTGAAGGGTTGTTTTGTTAGTGTCTTGTATGTGTTAAAGTTGCTACTCTCGCAGCTATGAAGTGAAGGATGTTGCAAACAATAGGTACCAGATTTGCCTGGAGAACACATATTCAGCAATGTGTAACAACTTCAGCTTCTATCTGGGATGAGGAAAAGGTCTAAAGGAGTCTCCAAAATTTACAATTCAAGCAGTGAACCCATCCTTTAATCATAGAATCATAGAGAGGTTTGAGTTAGAAGGGACCTTAACATTCATCTAGTTCCAATGCCTCTGCAATGGTCAGACACCCCTTCTTCTAGATCAGGCTGCTCAAAGAGAAAATAATTCTAAAGCTCTCCACGTGAAGCTTTCGTAAAGCTTCCAAGTGAAGCTTTCAAGAACCAGACTGGTTTCAGAATCAAAATATTGAGGTTAGGTATCCATATATTCAATTTTTTCTTTCTTTAGAACAAAGTTTAGGTAAATAATATTTTTGCATACTAAGGATATGAAGGTGGAAACAAATGTTCTTGCTGAATTTGATTAGTACAAAAAAGTTGATGAGGCATGATAATAAAATGATCAGAGAAAAATAAGATTTACTATTTAGAGGAGACCAAGAGGATATGCTAATAAAGAATGTGAGCAACTTCTCTTTCTGACTGGATCAGTGATAATCTGGAATCACCACACTGCTAGTCTGATTAATACTTTACAGCTGTGCTTTTCTCCATTTTGTAAAGAACAATTTTGTATAACTTGGGTTTCCTAACCCAAATGAGAAAGACAAAGTATGAACTTCTTTCAAAATAAATTCCACTATATGATCATCTAATATTAGCTGTTTACTCTTATGGAAAGTGACTATGCTAGTGTGTAGTGTTGGCTCGAATGCATTTTGGTTGGTGGGGATATCAACAGAAATATCTGCAGTATGTTCGTGCATGCAATGCAAAGGGGGTTTAAGATCAGTGCAGTACAAGCCAGTAACAGTATAGTCATCTCATTGGGTGAATACAAGAGTAGTGGATTTAGTTATTACACATTACAAAACAGAAATATGACTGTTACCTGGTAAAAGACCTTGTAACTTTCTTTTATTTGCCCCTCCTTGTGCATACCTTAAATGGCTGCATGCCTGTCCCAGAGACCATGGGGGTGATGCAATCCCTGCTAAATTCTACCATGGAAGTGACAGGCACTTCTTGATCCTGTGGTTGCTTCCTTTTCCAGTGTGTCTCCGTAATGTTGGGCCAAGGTACTTGTGTGTGCTCAGCCCAGACTTGATACAAGGGAGAAACAAGAAGGTGTTACTGAGGAATGTGAAGTTATCGTAGGGATGATACCCACTAACGCCAGGGTAGGGGCCACCCCTGTTTGTGTGGAAAACCTGGAAACGATGCAGAATTACAATTACTCCCTTTGGTGAAATCCCTATATGCAAAAGTTGTGTCATGCATGTATATGTGTTGCTCTGTTAAGTATTCTAAGATCAGCAAAATAAAACTGGTATTAAAAAATACTAAACTTTTAAAAGAAGTCAAACATCTTCTCATTAGGAAAGATGATTTACTGGGTGAATTGTTTAGACATTGTATGGGTTGTCTGGCTCATAGTTCATAAACAAGTTTTGGTAATGTCTAGTGCTTGCAGGTGACTCACTGTGGGTTGTAAAAGTGACCCAGCCTTGAATCGCCTTAAGGCCCTATCTATGCAGAGGTGAGCCCTAGGGAGCTGTGTAGATAGCTCAGCCCGAATCTGTCCATAAACCACAGACCAAACAGGGCAGTTGCTGCACCATGCAAAGAACCGAAATGTCACCTAAGCATTGAAATCCATCAACAAATAATATGTCCTGACTCTCAATCCAAACCACTATTCAGTTGCCTGAGAAAGTAAGATAAAGAGAACCTGGAGCATTTCAATGTTGGTTTCAGCCAACAACCTTGTGAATCCGGACAGTATAATCCAATCAGGCACAGTCTTGCCACAGTCATGTAAATCAGGGAATAAAAGCCCTAAGGTTCAGTTTAGGAATTGGGAGTCACCTGTCCATCGTTACATCTTGCCTGTATGAAGACCCTTATTCCTTGGTCAGGACACTGTAATTTTGCAAATGCAGGTGATTAACAAACACACATTTAATATTTAGTGTACTTTCTAGCTTGTTATAGTGTATTCTTGCTTTTAAGCTGTAATAGTGCATGGCATCCATGAAAACCTGCAATAATGGTGTATTAGATCTGTGAGTGAAGCTCAAATAAATCATTTGCTTAAGCCTTGCAGTCTAGCCTCTTTATACCACAAACATTCAGATGGATTTTTAAGGATACATAGGCATATATTGTTTTTGGTTCAGATATCCATGTCTGCCACTATTTACTGTGTCAGATTTTGAATTTTGATTTTAAGGCTCAATTTGTATTTCCGCAGTTTTGTACATTTTCTTTAGTGCGATTTTTATGGGTTTGACTAATACAGATTAAGGCCTGAGAAGTCAAATTTCAATTGAAAAAGGATTTATGAAGTCAAATCTGTGTTATAAGAAACCTTTCCTGGGAGAATGAAGATGTTGTATTTTTTGAAGTGTGAATTTTAGTTAAAATAAATTAGTTTTTAAATGCCAAAGTACTATCTGCATACAACACAAACACAGGAAGGATGCTATTTCTTCCAAAAAATACACCAGCAGTGGTTTTTTTGTTGTTGTCAGTGAGGAATTTTTTTCCTAAGCAAATTCTTTACTTGCCTATGCTTTTTGCTTTTTAAGATAACCTGTAATTCAGCTGGCACAATAGAAAAGAAAGTAGTCTCGGAAGTACATGGCAGAGCTCAACCAGATGGTGAAAAAAAAATAATCCTGCAGTAGCCTGTTTTAAGAAGGGTAGCGATTACAATCTTTCTGTGTGTAGTAGTAGAGCAATTGATTTCTAAATCTGGAGACTTTCAATGGAGAGTTTGACTTTATTGGCTTATGTATGGCAACATGGACAATGAGAAAATTAGGGTAAAAGGTAATGTCAGAAAAGGTAAATTATCTGGCAAGTGACTTCAAGATGAAATAAATTTTTAGTCTGGAAGGATAACTTTTTTTCCCTCCAGTAAAAAAGAAGAGACACTGTGATTTTTGGTTTGGGTTGTTTTTTGGTTGGTTGGTTGGTTGTTTTTTTGTTTGTTTGTGTGGGGGGGTTTTTTTTGGGTTTTGTTTGGTTGTTTTTTTTATGTGTGGGGTTTTTTTCCCCCCTTCTAATGTTTCCTTATCCCCTGCAACCTATTTCTGTGTCCAGTTTGGCTATTTTTCAAACACAAGTTAATTTGCAAGAACAGCCATGTGTCTTCCTCCTGAGACAGCAAAGTTAATCTAGGGTTCTTCACATTACCAACTATAGAAAATATTCCACAGGCAAACTTAATTGCTGACTCTGAAATCAGTATCAGATGATGAGCTCAGACACTTTTGAGGCTTTATGTAGGCATCACTGTGAAGGTTCTTTATGTCAACTCTTTGCACTTGTGGGGGTTCTTTATGCCAACTTTTTGCACTTGTGGGGGTTCTTTATGCCAACTTTTTGCACTTGTGGTTCACCAAGAAATGTACGTATAGATGGATATTTAGATATTATGTTGAAACTTGTAGAACAAGTAGTATTTTTTAAACACTTAGAGGAATGGATAAAATGTAAAGGGGAGATGTCCAAGTAAATTTTTAACCAGAGTTAATGCTGTTTCTTGAGGGTTGTTTTGTTTTGTTTTGTTTTATTGTTTGTTTGTTCTTGAGACTTAATGTAACACTTTTATAATTTACATGGCTTCCAGATTACTCTGGCAATTCTAATTTGCATGGCTTCCAGATTACTTCATATCTCCAAATAGACATATATCTGCAGACCCTTCAAAGCTGGAGTCATACTCCTTTCTCAAATCAATGTTATGTCTCCTGAAAAGTTATTTTTTTCAGCCTTCCGCTTCTCAAGAAACTTTGATTGCTATTCATATGTAAATCAGTGTTAGTCCACAAATTCCACATCAATCATCTAATTTCCTGCATCTCTTCCTTGCAAGAGACATGAGAAGCAGCACAGCTTTGCATGGGAAGGTTGTTTTTTCTGGTATTTTGCAAAGTCCACTGTCATAAGAATTTACTTATAAAATCTTTATTATGGTTTAGCTCCAATTTCAGTCCTGTTCTTGGATTTGAAGTGCACACCAACTCATCAGCCAGAATGCCTTTCTCTGGAACACATTTTTTCAATTTCAGAGCAGAAACTGCAGTAACCTATTTTTTTTTTCTGCAGGTCTGCCTTCATCTTTTGTTATCAGATTTTGTTGCACAGCTACATTCTCGACTGCACCTTCAGTTATGTCAAAAAATCTTTGCTTAAGACATGTCATTGCAAGCAAAAAAAGATTGGATGTGTCTGAGTGCAAATAGTTCATGCATCCTCAATCCGCCAATAGTGTGTGTTTTAAACAACTCATTTGGAAGTGAGCCCAGTGTGCTGACTTTATCAGAAGTGTTAAGTGCATATTTATACTGAGGCACATACAGTCCTTATTCACAGCAAAAAAAAAGATCCTGCACAGCTAAGACCATCTTATACATTACAGGAGCACTATCTAGAGCAGCTGGATTTCTGTGTTGGAAATCCGAATGTGTGTTGCTCATGCACGGATATTTCCCAGTGGAAAACACCAGGTTTGCTGTACACACAGTAGACATTGCTGAAAGATTCTCACTTGAAAGCATTCAAGGGTAGACTCACCTGCATGCACGAGGTGCATTTACATTTTCACTGTAAACTGAATCTCCATTGTGCTGTGCATACTAGAGTCACTGCTCATGTACATCATCAAAACCTTTTATCTAGGACTACTAAGGATGCCTATCAGGAGCTTCTGCTCTGCTCTCCTGTTAGATGTTTGGATATTTGGGGTGAATATACTGCATCGGGTGTTGGTAATGCTGGGCTAATGGCCATTATTAGACCTAGAGCTTTAATATATGTGGATCAGTTACACATAAATATTTTTTTCAAAATCTATGCGTTCATTGGATCATGAATCACCTTAAAGCTTATTGTCCAGTGAGGGTGTGGGAGAGTGTCAGTTTTGGGATTTTGGTTAGTCGCAACTCTTGCTGCCTCCTGATGAATGCCCGGGTTTGTCATACTACGTGCTAGCAGGAGTCATTCTTACACCCATGGGTGATACTTGTTGGGCAGCATCATGTTGCTGTAACTTCAGCACTCTACAAATTATTGGTTTGAATGTAATTAAATTATCTTTGAGTTGTCTACTTGAGGGTATGTTCTTGCAAGTTTAAAGCAATCTAGATGTCTCCTAGGATGGGTGTTAGGACTTGACGAAACCTTCTAACATGGACTGTGTGGCACCTGAACTGATCTCTGTGGTGAAACCTTAGCTGAAAATCTAACATACAATTGAGGAAAACTCTTGTAAATTATTGCCATAAGGAGCAGTAGAGAACTGATGTGACCTTGAACATGCCTTTCAAATGAGCATGTCGTCCTACAGAAATAGAATAATTTCCATGTGATAACAGAATATATGTAAGGATATCTATCAAAGTCTTTGCATTTATTCCCAAAAGACATCCTCCCCCCTGCCCTACTGATGATGGCTAAAGTATTTTTGTGGTGACTTTTTAAAATCTCCAAATGTAATATATTAGTTATGTGATGTTGTTTAGCTGTGTGTGTGTTTACCTAGATTTTTCATTTTCCTATGTCTCTGAGTTTCTGCAAAACCACTGAACTGAAGAATCAGCAAACTCAAGTGGATATCTAGTTGTGTCCTCAGATAACAGTGCTTTGAGAAACTGAATTTTGACCTGAGAGAGGAGAAGGTAATTCTTATCCACATTGTTGCACTTAGGAAAGGCCCTTTGTGCAGCAAATGTGGTTTGGATTAAATTATTGTTAGGCTTTGTGCACCTGAAGGAACTAATAGTATGTGTTTGTGTAACAGTGTTTCTGTCATCTGAAAATGAAAAAACAAGGCAAGAAAACAAGTTTATTGTGAGTTGGATGTTTGTTTGCTTTTTTTTCTCTGAATTATGATTCACTTCAGGGATATTTCTGCTAACTGTTTGCAACCAACTTGACTGCAGTTCATCATGAGGAAGTAATCAGGTAAAAATGTGCACTTTGAAAAGGAAGACAAAGGTTCTTCACAAGAAGAATCTGCTTTTGGTGATATTGACCCTACTGATAGCCAAATGCTATTTTCTTGGCTGATGGGAGATGGAAGTTTCTTGCTTTTGAAACCCCAGAATGAAAACAGAGAGGAAAACAACCCTCTCCTTTTCCTTTTTATCAGTATTCATAGTTCAGAGTCACTGTTTAAAAAGTCATAGTACAACATGCAGTTTATATTTTTCATTCACTTTAGACAGATTTACGATGTGCCAAAGGACCATCTAGAAATCTTGTCTTGACTAGAGTGAAAACTTTTGTCTCACTGAAGCCTGTGGATAGTGGTGTTTGAGCAATGCTGTGTTCCAGATGGATTTGTGTTCAGAATTAGATTAGGCTTTTAATTTCCAAGGTTATACTTTGAAGTGGTCCCAATACAAAGAATTATCTAATTGTAGGTGATTTACTGAGTCCTATATGGCAAACACTTGAAATTCCCTGTCAGTGCAGATTAACATGCTGCTGTCTGCTACAATTGTGGCTGTGTGCTGATTTCAGCTGGGTAGTAGATCCAGTTCTTGTACATGAATGAGCTTGAGAGATGTCTGAGGCAGGCCTTCGACCTGATATTGTAGTAATGGGCAAGCTAATGGAGGATGAAACTCAGATGTTTGTCTTCACTGGAGTTTGACAGGCAATGAGAAAAATACATTTTAAGGCTGACAAGGAAATAAGGATTCTGTTTTATGGAAAATTAAGGCTTTGAAATTTTCGCTTTTAGTCCCAAAACACACAACAGATATGCAATGAGCACACCAGAGGGAGAATTTTACAGAACCGAAACTTGAGCCTGAGTCTTCAGTCTTTGTGTTTCATTACCAAATTATTGTATATTGAGTTTCTCAACAGAAATGAGAAAGAAAGACCATAAAGGACTGAAAAGTCTTTGTGGAAAATTTCATTGAACTGGCTAAAAAATATGGAATCTTTAAACTTAAAGCTTCTTTTTTTTTTTTTTTTTTTTTTTTTTTTTTTTTTTTTTTTTTTTTTTTTTTTTTTTTTTTTTTTTTTTTTTTT
>WUAM01000089.1:5198390-5222756 GCA_024336885.1 Actenoides hombroni
ATTTCATTTAACGGGCTAAAAAAGTTTGAATTTTTAAACTTAACGTTTTTTTTTTTTTTTTTTTTTTTTTTTTTTTTTTTTTTTTTTTTTTTTTCCGTTTGCAGTTACACTTTTTTCCCTTTTGGGCTTTTCACAAATATTGGTGAATACTCTGACAAAATCTAGTCTCCAGTAACATAGACAAGGTTTCCCTCAGAAGCAGAGAAGTTTCAGTCCACCAGTGCAGCTATTTGTTTAGAAAGATACCAGTAAATTTTCCATAATAATATTTTGAAAAAATAGGTATTATGATCCAGAGATGGCCAAGAATCAAAAAAGAAGAGTCTTACATAACCAAGAGAGTATTTTTTTTTTCCATATTTTTTTTTTGTCACATACAAAGGAAAAAAAGTTATGATCTTTCTGTTATGTTGTCTCTGTTCTGAAGCATGCTTCAGTGGAAATGTCAGGAGTGGTGTCCACTCTTTAATGATTTTGCTTATATAAAGCAACATTAAAATCCATTTTAAGACAGTAGTAAATTTTGATAAAGGAAAAAAGGGTGTTTTCCCCTGCCGAGACTGCACTTTTTGTGCAGAGACTTATTGTAGTTCTTCTAGAAGAGATAGATCCATTATGTTCACTTACATAAAAAAATCATCTCATCTAAGGCAGTGTTTATGTATCCTTGGTACTTCCCAGATGGGGATGTTAGTTTCCGATCTCTTTATGTGCAGTGCAGAAGGATGCGCAGTGGTCCTTGTCTGATATACATGTTGGCCACAGTACCCCATCAAGTACCTTCATAGCACAGACTTTTAACTCAAAGCTAATACGTTCTGGGAGATGTACTATCTTTCCTGAGGGTTTACTTTTGAAGGTGGCACTAATTGAGCATCAGTTAGTTAGATGCTGTTTGAAGGTTTTTATTTAAAAGAGATGATGATGTGAAAATCTATGTTTCCATGAGTTTCAGCATCTGCATTACAGTAATTTTGCAGTATTTAGTAAAACAACATCAAGTTGAGCTTTTTAGTATGCAGATTGAAAACCTGAAGGAAATATTAGGAATTTTAATTTATAAGGAGTTCACTGAGTGCAGTCTTGTAAGGTCACCTGAAAAGCTTATGTATTTATGCCAAAAAGAGTTCCCAGGTCATCTGATATACTTTTCTAAGGCTGACCTACTCAGTATGTTCTGGATAGCTCAAGATTTCTAGTACAAAGACTATATGCACTAAAAATCATAGGAAAGAAGGAAAAATCAGAATTCCTGTCTGGAACAATGGCAAAGATAGTAATTTTGACTTCAGCTCCATTTTGTGTTGGATGTATGTTCATTTTTATATGATGTACTTTATAATTTTTTTCTTTTAATCTTGGAGATTATAAATTGATTGTGCCTCCTGGAAGTATCCAATGGAACAATACTGTTTTCCACTTCAAGAACACCAATGGAACCAAACAGTAAGTTGTTGCAACACAAAGATGTTGCCAAGTGTTATATTACAGTCCATCAGATGTATTTTGATTCAGATGAATTGATGATGTAGGCAGAAGACCAGTAATTACAACTGTGTTAAATGTTTGCATTGAATCTTAAATCCATTTGAATTGAATAAGATGCTGCATTAAATATACTTTATGAAATCTTGAGTCAATGTTTAGAGTAACAGTGAGGTAGGCAGATCCTTACCAAATGTGTTTGTCAGCCTTCCTCTTTTGTGTCCCTTGAGCCTTGAGGAAAGGAGGACAGAACAGAAACCCATCTTTCTGGCACCCTTCAGTGCAAAGAGAAGGCATGAAGACTTCTACTTAGTGACCCTCCGAAATATGAGAATAACAGCTAGCTGATGCTCCTGCAAGGCAAAACACAGCACAGAAGAAATGCAAGCAGAAAGAAGGTTGTCAACCCACTCACATCCTGGAAAGGGCATGGAGATAATTAGTGACTGCATGAGGGAGAATTTTTTTTTTGACAGAGAAATGATAAATTCAGGAAAGATGAAAAAGGTTCATTTATTGACAGCATACAAATGACAACTCTCACTAAAGATCCATTTGAAATCAGATAGAGATCTCTGTGTGAGTGGACAACAAGAGTGAATAGTCATTCAGGTTTTGTGCATTTCTGGGTAACTAGTGAAGCAGCCAGCACCTTATTTATGTTACTTAAATAAAGGGGAAAAAACCTCCAGTACCTCATGAGCTGAGCTCCAGGGTTAGTTTGTGAAGAGAATTGTGAGGGAAGCCTTCTGGTGTTAACAACAGTATGGTGGTAATTTTGAACATACTTGTTTTCATCCCAGGGCTGAAGTTTATTGGCCAGCCACAGTAGGCAGAGGTAGATTGACCTTTTCTTCCTTGACTGTGTTGTGCAAACCTCCAGTGTAAAACACGGAGACAACGGGAATGAAATATTATGTCCTTCAGTCTAAGATAAAGCTAAATCAATAAATATCACTTCAATGGCAATTTTTTTGAGCTCTGTGCTACTGTTCCTGATAGGCATAGAGAAGGATTGGAATTTTTTTTTTTTGAGAAGAGATATGCTCTCCTGTCAGTTCACATAATTAAAACAAATGTCTGTTGCAACTATTTTCTTTTCCTAATGAAAGTATTTGAGTGCTGGAACGGATTTCCTTGAGAGGCTGTGAAATCATCATTGCTAAGGATCTTCAGAACTTGACTGGACGAGGCTCTAAGCAGCCTGAAGTAATGGTGAGATTTATCTTCCTTGGAGCAGGCATCTGGACTAGAAAACCTCCAGAGATCCATCTCAACCTCAATTATTCTATGATTTTAAACTATGATGGAACCTGAATTAAAGATGGCATTATATGGGTAATATCAAAGCAGCAGTAAAAATCGTAGAATCACAGAATCATAGAATGGTAGGGGTTGGAAGGGACCTTTGGAGATCATCGAGTCCAACCCCCTGCCAGAGCAGGATCACCTAGGGCATGCCACACAGGAACAGATCCAGCCAGATTCTGAAAGTCTCTAGAGAAGGAGACTCCACAACCTATCTGGGCAGCCTTTTCCAGTGCTCCATCACCCTCATAGTAAAGAAGTTTTTTCTCATGTTGAGGTGGAACTTCCTGTGTTCCAGTTTGTGACCCTTATCTCCTGTCATATTACAGGGCACCACTGAAAATGACTGGCCCCTTCTACTTGACACCCACACTTCAGATATTTGTAAATATTATTAAGATCCCCTCTCAGTCTTCTAAACAGCCCCAGGTTTCTCAGTCTTTCCTCATAAGAGAGATGTTCCAGTCCCTTAATAATCCTGTAGCCTTCGTTGGACCCTCTCTAGTATTTCCCTGTCTCTCTTGAACTGTGGATGCCAGAACTGGACACAATACTCCAGATGTGGTAAAATATCCCCTGCCTGTGTAGATTTTTTTCTCTAAGGTGTATTTGAATGATTTGAGACAGGCTTATACTTAGATATTTCAGCAAATCTAAGCCTTTTATTCAGTATGGTAGTTTGGTGAAGTTAGATCATTAATAATATCCAGCAATATCAAGTTTAGTTATTATGGATCACTGCTTTTTTCCAGACTCAGTACCTTGAAGAACTATTGATTGTTAGCTTATTCAGGCCAGTTAGCTCCTACCACAATATATGTTTGTATAGTTGAAACCTAACTTCTTATCAAGTGTAATACACTTAATAAACTGATCTCAGTTGTTTATGTCCCTTCCAACACAAATCATTAATGAGACCATGTTAAGCCCCTAGCCACTCTGTAACCTGCCTCAGCTACCAACTGAACAGGAGGTGCTGTGGCACTCTGTGTGTCCTGACAAAAGCCCAGCCACTTGTACAGTGATAGAATTAAGACTTTGGAAAAAATGAGTCAATTGTCCAGGATGGCCATCTTTTGTGAGTTTAAGGAGAAAGGCACGTGTGAACTCTAACCCCAGACTAGTGTTCTCCGAGCAGACCCATGTCCTTGTGTGTGTGAGATGCTGCAAATAATCACACCCAGCTTGGCTGTGCTTTCTCCCATATGTGTGGCCTCATTTTGAGTTTGGCTGTATCCAGGAGTGGGAACTGTTTTCTACGTAGGTAGCTGATCTCCTCCATTATTTTAATAGTCTTTGCAGTAGATACCTTTACAGAAAAAAGACCATCCACTTAAAATGAATGTGATACTGCCCCATCTCCATTGTGTTTTTCCTTGCCCATATGGTCTACACATGGGACATCTTGGCAATGAACCTTGTTGCAAGCACTGGGGACTTCTAAATTAAAAGACTTTTTTTGTATCCTATGTTCCCTTGTTTGAATATTAACCCACTCCTTAAATATTACATGTCGTCTGTGTGCAATAATGTACCATTCCAGAATGAAAAAGTAAAAAGAAAGCATTTGCTAATAGTCTACATCTATTGGTAGAATGTTGACATTGCAGTAACAAATGGTTAAGTTAGAAAAATTGGGGTTTTTTAAATGTGGGGTACTTTCTAAGTTATTGAGTGTTTTGTGGTCATAATGCATATTGTAACGTCATGTTTACTTCAGTGTTCTAAGGACTCTAATATGCTCAGGAGTCCACTGTGCTTGAATGCAACAGTGGCTTTCATGCATTAAACTGTGTGCTCCTTGGGTTTTCAACGATATAGGAACAGCATGTAGAAATGGACAAAGAATATAGGAAGACCTGTAAGATCACAAAGATCTAATGCATCTATATGAAAATTATGATGAGGAAGTTGCCGTTAAAATGCAATTCCAGTAAAAGAAGGCAGTAGTTCCTTCTCTAAATAGATACGCACATGAGAAAAAGAGTCAAAACTTTTTTTTTGCTTTCTAACAACTGATGTGTGTAATGTTTCCCAGAATGCTGTGATCCTTTATATAGGAATATGGCCATAGGTCTTAGAATTGTAGAATCACAAACTACTTTGGGTTGGAAGGGACTTTAAAGGTCATTGAGTCCAAGCCCTCTGCAATGAGCAGGGACACCTTTAACTAGATCAGGTTGTTCAGAGTCCCATCCAACCTGACTTGGAATGTTTCCAGGGATGGGGCAAATACTGCCTCTCTGGGTAACCTGTTCCAGTGTTTCACCAC
Organism: Actenoides hombroni; assembly: GCA_024336885.1. Lineage (NCBI taxonomy): Eukaryota > Metazoa > Chordata > Aves > Coraciiformes > Alcedinidae > Actenoides > Actenoides hombroni. The sequence continues at coordinate 5,203,456 of WUAM01000089.1, forward strand.
ACTCACTGTAAAAAATTTCTTCCTTACATCTAGTCTAGATCTGCATTTTTTTTTAGTTTAATACCATTACCTCTTGTCCTATCACAACAAGCCCTGCTAAAAAGACTGTCCCCATCTTTCTTATAGGCCCTCTTGAAGTACTGAGAGGCCACAATAATGTCTCCTCGGAGCCTTCTCTTCTGCAGGCTGATTGACTTCAACTCTCTTAGCCTTTCTTCACAGAAGAGGTGCTCCAGCCCTCTGATCATTTTTGTGGCCCTCCTCTAGACCTCTTCCAACAAATTCATGTCTTTCTTGTGCTGAGGACTCCATAGCTGGACACAGTACAGGTCAGCATAGCCTTTATTTTTAGAGTCCTATTTTAAGCTCAGTATAAACGTTAAAATGTACACAGATGAGCTGACAGGAATTTCTGACATCTTGAAGACAAACAACCAAAATAACTATTCTGATTCTGCTGTGAACAGGGTATGTATTTCTCTTTTAGTACAGTGCCTTGAACAGAATACCCTATTTTGACCAAAGGTTGTAGCTGAAACAGATATTACTATCTTACTGGTGCATATTGAAAACAAAAATGCATAAACAGCTACTGTGAAAGACTATACATATAACTAGTCAAGATGTAATATTTAATTTCTGCAGGATCTATAAGAAAAGCTAAATTTGGTATAATTTTTTTTAGTGTGTATGTGCAAAGTCAGGTCTTGTGCACAAACACTTCATATGTGTGTGTGATTATTAGCATTTCTCTGCTGGTGTACTAAGTCACTGTGCAGGGGATTTGAGTCACGTTGTAAGTGGATTTGAAGCAACACAGACTTCTTTGAAAACAAGAGGAAACAAAAAATTAAGATTGTAAAAGCCTAAACTGAAAAATAGAAACTTTGCCCTTATGCTTGTATTTGTACTAATGAACCATTTAAACGTGTCATATTACATTGCCCTGATGACACAACTTTTTCCCCTAAGATCTACAAATGCAGATGTGATCCTTCTTTGCCAAAAGCTTCCTTTCTTGCCAAGTACATTGGATCATTCCCAATGTACTGGATAAATCCAGCCATAGGTAAATATAATATTCTCTAACTAAAGATCGAAGTTGGTAAACTTATCACGTGTCAGTATGAACCCACTGCATTTTCTCAATGAGACAGATATTTTTGAATGGTGACTTCTATAACTTATTTCATGAAAACTTCAAGAGATCTCTGTTTTAACAGACAGATTCTCACAAATTCATCACTTTTGTGAAGGTGTTGCACACAATGTTATTTTGTTATGAAGTCTGGTGTTTAGTGGCACTTAATTTTGCCAAATAGCCTGAAGCGGGGACATTTTAAACATAGAACTAACAAATTAGGCAAAGCACTATTATTACAGTCATCCTCAACACCCAAAATGAGTGAAGTCTAATACACTATACACAAGGTAATCTTTTCACATTGTAATTACAATGGCTTTACCTAGAAGTCCATCTTTAAAGACAGCAGAATTCCAGACAAACAGAAAAACAGATGTTACACTTCAAGCTTGAGATCTTAAAAGGGTTAGATATTTTATATGCTGAAATAAGGGCCAGGGGAAGGAGGAGTTAATTTGCTTTTTGTTTTCTAGAAAGCTTGATATTGCAAAATATGCATTATTGCTCATTAATTTGCTTTGCAAAACCTCTCTAGAGCTGGTGCTTGGAAGGTATGAAACAAAGCCTTGATCATAACCTGCCCTTTCCCCCCTTTCCTTTGACTGAGCAAATAGAGATCTCCAGAGTTAATCTGAAATTTGGAAAGAGGAATGCATCCTTTTTGACATCAGTGTAAAAACTTGAACAACAGTAGGAAGCAAGTATTGATTTGTATGTCTCAGAAAATTAAACTTGATGCAAGAATGAAGTGATATGTACTTGAAGACAGAGATCTCAAAGCATCATGCAAAGGTGTATGTCCATGTTATGGACTGGGAAAATTGGATTCAGAGATGAAATACACCTTATCAAAGTTCATCCATAGGATTGTCAATGAAACCAGTAGTGTTAATTGTGAGTTTGCATGCTGTATGTCGGTAATTAGCTGATGTTACCCCTCACATAATGTCCCCTTGTCCTCCCTTTGAGTTCAGTATCTCAATAAGTCTTCTTCGAAACCCAGAGGAGCAGGAGTCTTTTTTAACCGAGAAATTCTTCTTCCCCCACACTGTTACAGTTGGTAAATCCCAAGCTCTATCAAAGCCAATGGAAAAAAAAATAAATCTCATCGAATATGAGGTGTCAAGATATCACAGAATTTCCAATTTTGTCATATTTGCAATATTAGTCCAAAGTCGCACTGTTGCACCAGGTAGTACTGGGAAAGAGAGGCGCTTCATTCCGCTTATGGACAACACTGGATAACGAAAACACCACCCAAACTTGTTAGAGTGGCATTGAACATTAGTTAATAAACTATATCTCACAAGGATTTTTTTAAACTTAGGGTTGATACTGAACTAAAATCTTATGACTGCCTGGGAGTTCAACTGTGGGCAAAGTGACCTCTCCCATGTAAATGCATCCCACCTTTAACAGAATCCACCCTGTGGAGGGAGTGTTGGGTTGAGTGTGAAGAGAGGTACAGGTGTCTGCATGTTTTTAACAAGTTAATGAAATTTGCTTTGGTGAGCTTGATCAAAACAGTGAGTTGAGAGGAATATCTGATGTGCATTTTGCTGCCATGAAACCACAATATAAATAGTTACTCTGCTTGTGTATTTTTGCATTATTATTTCTAGACCTTTAAAAATAGTAACAAGCTGCCATTACAGTTTTGAAGTTTGTTTGCCATAAATGTAGGTAACTTATTTCAACACTTGGCAAAGACACAAAAATATAAGAATACAAAACTGTGTTTCTAAATTTTTATGTAAAATACAGATGAAGGAATTTTCAGAGCTGTGAATGGAAAGGTTGTCTTGTCTTGAGAGTGAATCCAATTAAATTCTGTGATGAGGCCAAGAAAACTGATGGGCATGTAAATTAAAGCCAAAACCAAGTCTTCTCTGAACATTTACTGACAGCCATGAACTTCGACAGTTTCAGGCAATGAATTTTCCAAGTTGTGTTTGAGGGTTTCTCTAAGTTGCGACAAAAGAAATAGGAAAAGAACTGTAGCAGGTGAAGAAGGGGAGATTCATGGACTCATGTTGAGTGTCTTTCCTGACACTGCAATTTCTAATGCAACAACAATAACGAAAAGCCACAAAAAATCCCATTCCTCATAATAAATCAATAATTTTTTTTCCATAATAATTTTATTATTCTGATAACAACATCTTGACATTTTTACATTGGCTCAGTTAAGTTTTTCCTATCTATTGCCTGCCAGAAGAAAAAAAGTTCTTTAATTTTCAGCCATCTGCTGCAAAGTGTTATTTTTGATTATTAATGAATGTGCACATAGGATCATTTCATGTTATTAATTCTGACTTTGCTAGACAAAGCAGGATAATGGTACAGATCATGTATGGAAATGGTAGGTTATGACAATAATGATAATAAAAGGTTATTCTACCTTCATTTAAGATGAAGTTATTGATTGTGAAAAGTACCATGATGTCTAAGACTTTTTGAAAATGTATCTACTGGATTCAGCACAGGTAACAATACATGCAAATTCTCACAAAGAAAAAGACTGCTGCTGACCTGCTGGAGTGGGCAAATCTCTTCAGTGGGTCTCTGCATGTCTCCCCAGTAATGCTCTGTCTTTTGCATCTTGGATAAATCCAACCATGGCATTTTTGATCATGTACTAATTGTGATTATTTACATGTAATGCCATGGCAAGTTTATTTTAGTGACTTAAATATATTTTTCTTATGACTGGAAAATGGCCCTCAGCCTAATGTGTCTGACTATGCAGGTTTATCTTTAATCTCACATGCCTGCTATTTTCACATACTCAAAATACTTCTGTAAAGAAACAAAAAATTGGATGTAGTTCATAGTGATTGCCATCTGTTTAAATCAGGTTTTGTTTAAATCTAATTAACTCTAGGTTTATTTCTTTTATATGTACAACCCAGCAGTGGAGACAATCTCCTGTTCAATAACACTATAACTGACTAAATAATAGTAATAATAATTAATAATAATAAGTTAATTTGAATCGAAACCATTTTCATTGCATGGTGGCATAATGTTTGTGCCAGCATAAGAGAAGGTTGGGACTGCTTTTTCTACTCCTGATGTTGCTTAAATTGACTAAATGATTGCCCTAGGCACTAGCGAGTCCACACAAAAGAAAAACATTAAAATGTTGAGCTGTGGGGAAAAGAGCTCAGGGGAAGCAGGGGTGGGTCATAAATTTCCATTCATTGAAGCCAATCCATCATCAAACATAAACCAGAAATCAAGTAAGCTTTGTTAGGCCTGGTGCTTCAGAAAAACTTATCGGAGATAAGGGGTCTTTTAGGTTTAGTTGTAGGGTCCATAGCAGTTCTTGCAGTATCTAACTGGTTTATTTACTCTGAATAACAGTGTTGGCTCCTTTTCATGTATAACTTATACCTCAGATCTGTCATGGTGATGGTACTTTTATCCAAAAAGTGACTTCAGTATTTTTTTTCCAAAATAAACCAAGGAAACCATGTTGTGTTTATGATTTTTTTTCTTCATTTGTTTTTTCAGCACTGTAAAATTAAATCCACTAAAAAGCCCAATTTCGATGACTTGGATTTGAAAATCAATTATTTCAAAACACCAAAACAAAACCTGGGAGTTCACATAGCAGGCTGAGATTATCTTGTCTCAAATAAATGGACAAAGGAAGGTGGTCATGGTTTGCAGATTGTTTTCAGGGGAGTGGTAGGCCTGCGAAGTTCAGACTTGAGCCAGAGGTAATTGGGGTCAAAGTTCTTTCTTGCAAACCATGAGAGTTTTGGGAAGGGATCCTGGAAAATTAATAACCAGAATATGGCCCTTATCTGAAATCTGTGAGACTTGCAATAACTCCTTCAGTAAATGGGAAAGAACAATATTGCACTAAGCTTCAGAGGCCGACCAAAAGCAATACACCATATGTAAGACATTAGTTGTGCGTGCCTATGTAGTCACACACACAAACTACTCCATGCACTGGTTGTGTAAGGGACTATGCTACATTTATCTTTATGTCACTTCAGCCTGCTCAGCCAGCACCTCAGTGTTTGAGTAAATTCAGACAAATCTCTCCCCTTCCCAGTGTTCACTCTCACAATAGAGAGAGCAGAACTAAATCTGGTCTTTTTGCGCTCTAGTGAAAATTGGACATTTTGTGTAAACTGGCAGAGTAACAATGGCTGTGGTACTGGGGACATGTTCTTCTTCTGCTGTCTCTTTGACAAGGACAAGAAACTTCTGTAGAAGGCATAGGTATCTTTAACTGACACATCTGTTTTCTAGGTAAGCAAGAATTGCAGCGTCAATACAATAAACCTGTACTAGTTCAAAATGCCATCTCTCTTTAAGTGTGTGTTCTGTCTGGTTAAGAAAATGTCTCTTCTAGGAGTGCTGCAAGGCTAGAAAAGTCTAAACTGGCCATATTTTCTTACCTCAGGTTTTAATGTAATGACTTCACATGGGGCTATTCAAGTCCTCTCTGGTTACATAGAAAATGCACAGATACAATCTTACATTGCTAGAGTGGTTCAGGAAGATGATCCCTGACAATCCTGATGTTGCTCTGTGAGAGCTTAACTGGCATTTCAATCAGATTGGATGAGCAGATCTAGTACACCACTGTCACTAAAAGAGATGTACCTGTTTCTCGTGTTGTTTCCAGCCATGCAGCCCAGCCTCTTCCTAAGTTGTGTGTGCCACTTCAGTTCACTGAACCAGCTGAAAAGCAAGTAGTGCAACGTACAAGAACAAGGTATGTAGACAGACATGTGAATTTTATATTTGGACTTTTATATGAAGCTCAAGGTGGTGATTTGACATAAGCATTTCTGTCTCTCCATTTCTCACAGACTTTATTCTTCCTTTTTCAGGAAGGTAATAGTATGCTAAGAGGCACATAGGTGTTTTACTATCTGAGTTACATTTGCTTGAGTAGAAGTTATAGTCTGTTTGCAGCAGGAGGTTGATTCTTTTGGTTTTACAACTGTTTTTGTTGCACTGCTGGGTATGTTGTGAGTCTGGTGAATATCAAGGAAAAATTGTATTTTATTTTTTTTTATAACAAATCTTTTTCTTTGCACAAGCTGCACTGCTTTTGTCATCCAGGTTTGACAAATGATTTGGTGCCAACTTCAGGATAACACGTCTTTTCAGTTGTCATGCTTTTCCTTATATCTGAGATGTGTTCCCCCAGTGTAACATATACCTATATTAGGGTGGGCCATTTTCTGTGAAAGAACAAGGAAAGGCAGAACAAAAGAAACCACTGTTTCTCTCTTACATGTGGACTTGATGATCTTAGAGGTCTTTTCCAACTTAAATGATTCTATGATTCTATTCTTGAATAAAGGAGTAAGGTTTCCTTCTGTTACCACCTTTTCTCCTTTCCACATATATTCTACTCTCTCCTTTGTGTATCCTGCTTTCATAAGGATTATTTTGCAGATGAAGAGAACCAAGTGTAGATCCTGCAGTGTTAACCTCAGGCCTGTAAACATCTGTCAGCTATTCCCTCCTCTACTTTTCTCCAGTAAAAAAAACATATTTTTTTTTTTAACATGTGGATGCCTTTAATTTTCCTTCTTTGTACTGGAGACATACTTTCAAGAATTTTGAGGTTTAGAAACTTTTTTAAAATGAAAGGTGTTATTCTCAAGTAAGCATATGCCTTCAGAAAGGGAACAGGAGAAATCTTCCCTCTCCTCCAGCCCAACACATGCCTTTAGTGCTGTTAAGCTCGTGATAAGCAGTGATATTAACTAGCTTAAAATCACACCATAGTTTGGTGCCATAGACTTGAAATTAGGATTTGGGAGATCTTCCTTTCCTCTGGTCTTTTAATCTTTCTGTCTGCAAGTGGTATTTCAATATTTTTGAAAAAAATGTAGATAACATACTGTGATTTGATTCTGATCTCTTCTCTTTGGGCCTCTTCAAGTACTTTCAAAAAATGATTTCACACAAACCAATAAAGAGTTGACAGGGACAACCTAAAAGTGTCTTTAGAGAAATATATCCACATAAAAGTCTTTCTAACATTATACACTATCCTGTCAGCATTTCCTTTACCATTCATTTGCTACTAGAGGCTCAGGCCTAAGGAAGCACTATTTTAGTCTTGTCTCTTGTAGTTTGTTGGTAAATGAATACAGAATTTTGACATATGGCAACAGATTTTTTTTCAGATTCATGGAATTGGCAAGGTAGAGAGTCTTCATCTCTGCAAGGGACTTTTTTTTTTTTTTTAAGCAGTTATGCTGTAGAAATATGTAATTATGTGTGGGTAGACTTGGCATGGTACTCCTCCACTTTAGGGATCTGAAGAAAACAAGCCTTTTCAAATACCCATAATAATGTACAGGTAAATAATGAGTTCAGACCAAATAACTGATAAATATGAGAAAACCAGCATATTTCTACTACTACTGCTAGCCAAAAAAGGATCAGTGATTACCCATATCCTGCCAGTGATATTTTGCACAGACCTTTCTATTGTTTTCAAGTGGGAGATCAGTGCTGATGGCTGATGGCAGGATGTAAACCTTATAAAGTATTTCCTGCTGAAAAGAGCACTTTGGATTATTGGATAGGCTAATATGTCATTTAATGAGCTGGATTATGAAACATGGACTTCTACACACTCAGGAGTAAGTGTAAACTGACATAAGAGGTCCTGATCTTGAAAAAAAACCCTCATTGGGCATATCCTCAGGTCAGGAAGAAATCTCACTAAATTCCAAGACCTTTATACAGATAGTTTGTAGCAACAGGGACTTGGCTGAAAAGGACAGTACCTCAATACCAAAACCTGTGAATGCGGTTTAAGTGCTTACATAGTGGTGACTCATGGGACTGTGCAGTATGTATCAGAGCAGTCAGCATTTCTCTGTAGCAAATGTAAAGTAGAACAAAATGGGTTATGTGGAATTTGTTCCTCTTTCAAAATTAGTACCCAGCATATCAGACCTCTAGAGGGGATGGCAACCACTGACCATGTTTGTTTACTTTTTTGTGGGGATCCCAACTGGGTTTCAAAGTGTTTGTTCGTATGTGATGCAGAAGGTTGCTAATAACTGCGAGTGGGAAGGAGGGACTGGTGAGAAATGGGAAGGCAGACCTGCAGTTTGTGCTGGCTAAAAGGAAGGCAGTAGAATGCATGAGCATCTGCTGTCTAGAGAAAACAGAAATGGGAAATTTGGGCGCAGATATTGCTACATGGTTCTTCTGGAGCAAATAAGCAAGATTATGCAAAATATTATTTGCATCTCAACATTGGTTTCTTAAGTTAATAGTAAGAAATCTGTACAGTCCTGAAAAATCTCATTGGAAAAACTGAAGTGCATAAGTTATCTGAGATACAAGAGCTGATCTTCCTGCCAATACTAAATACATACACTGAATGTGGGGTAGTATGACATGGCAATACTAGAAAGGGTAAAATGGATTTAGAGGCACTACAGATTTGATCGTGTAGGATAACAAATATTATGGCAGCTTAGGTCTCCCTTTAAGGGAACCCAGCACAACCTACATTTGGGATTCTTGTTTGGTTGGCTGTTTTTTTTTTCCTTGGATTTCCTAAATTTAAATTCTGTACAAGTGTGCAGTATTTTTGTAGCTCTTAGCATATTGCATAGGTTGTACTATAACACTGCATGTGCACAGGAATCTGGCTTATACATCCAATTTGTCTACTTTGAGACACACTTAGCGTGTGTGGACCCAGAGGCTGTGCACGTGCACTAGAGCGGCTCTGAATGTGCCGCTGTAAGGATGTGTTTGGTCTGATTGGACAATACAGACAAAAGCTTGTAGTGCTTAACTTCTGGTTAGTTAGAAGTCATGCATGGAAGGACAGACTGTTTCTAAGAAAGTCCATATTCAGTAGGAAAACCTTGCTCTGTGATCACTTGGAGAAACAAGAGCAGACACTGAAAAGGTTGCTCCCAAAGAGCTGCAAGTATTCTCCTTGCATCTTCTGATGTTCATTGTAGGCAGAAGGTAACTTACAGAAAGGTGGGCCTGTTTGTTTGCCTTAGTGCCTGAGTCATAAACAGATTGGACTTGAGGAGTACTGAGATATCAGCCTACTCTTAAATTGTCCTATCATCTCTACTTTGGAGATGAATGACTATTTAGCTGCTATGCTTCCTTGTGCTTTAGTACCTCTTTCTAAATAAGAGACAGCAAATGGTCCTGTAGTTCAAGTGGATCTTATAAAGCAGGCAGCAGACTCTCTTCTCTTGGCTGTATAGTAGCTCTCTGTTGGTGGAGTGAGAACAAAAGCGATCTTTAATACTTAATTTAAATTGGAATATATGTGAGTTAGTATGGTTTTCTTTCCATATCTTAATTTCATCTTTATGGTTTCCCAAATGGAACTAGATGAATATTTTAAGAAGCAGCATCTACTCTCTGCCCTACAAATTCCTAGTAATGTGCTTCATTTCAGAAGATGGCACAATCTCTAGCTTTGCTGTTTTAAAACTTGACTGCTTACCAGGTTATAATTATTTCCTAATTTCTACTTTCTGTTGTAGTGGTAATGATTGCAAAAGGTAGGTCTAGGTTTTCTTTTTGTTCTGGTATGTGTTTAGATGAATTATAGCACTACAGATTGTCTATGTCAAACTATCAGGAGCACCATGAACTTTATTGACAGATTGTGCAACTCTGCTACCTAATAATATACCTGGGAACTGTGGAGGAGAAAAAAGGGAGGTGAATGAATTTACTGCTGTATGAAGCCTGTATTGTCTCTGGTCTTGGGCAGTGTGAAACAAACTGTCCTTTCCTAGAGTCTTTGAGGTCAGAAGGTTGAAAAGCCTTCCAGGATTGGAGTCTGGCATGAAAGCTGTCCTTTTGTGCTTTGCTAACTGGAATCAAGGAGCTTCAATTGTCTCTCCTGTTTTGTTTATTTGCTTATATCACCTATATTGCAAAACAATTCTTCTTTCATCCCTGTAATAGCAGGCCTAAGTAGTTTGCTTGACCTTTAATGGAGGTTTGTGGGAGGGAAAGAAGCCAGAGCTTCTGCCCTGCTGTTCATAGCTGCAGCTTTATCTCATCTTGTGGCTCAGAAGGCTGCCCGGCTTTCGTCAGAGAGTCAGAATTGAGGCCCCACAGGGGCGTGATATCTCTGACTAGTAAAGGGATGAAAAAGGGGAAAAATTTATCTTAATGATGGGCTATTCTTCAGCTTCTTGGCTACCAGCATAATCTGACTGGATTAGGAAAACATTTCCTGAACTTTTAATTAAAAAGAAACCTTTCCTCTGTCTGTCCCTCTGTCTCTGTTTTTCTTTCTCCTTTAAGTAATGAAAAATAGAAGCTGGAATAGCCTGGCATAGGATGCTCTATACTAGGAAATGATCTGTTTTTTAGTCATAGGTGTTATTCAACAATGAAAGAAGAAAGATGAAGTGCCAATGACATCTAAGCAGCAAGCTACGTGTTGCTGTGACTGAAGGGTGAACCTATAATACTGCTTAGGTGTGATAGTGTATGCTTGTTTATTAATTTTTCTTGTGGCTAAAACACAGACAGTGCAGTGGGAACAATGTACTGCTCCTGTTAAGCCAAAAAACACCAATGTGCATGACTGTCATCTGATGCAAAGCTAGTATGTTCAATGCTCTAGGATTTCAGCAGGAAGTCCAGAATGTGCAGCCTGCTTTGAAGGGTCAGCAAGCATTATAGTTATCCCTGTGTCATGATCATATAGTTAATACCCCAAAGTGTTTTAGAATACCAGAAAGTAAATTTCAGTGTTCCTACCATTGCCAGATGTCTGTGGGTCAGCCTTGCCTAGCCACACTCAAGCTGAGCAGTGCCTCACTCCAGTTCTAGGGTGTTATTTGACTAATGACAGCAGGGTGGGTTGGCCTTTTGCTCTCTGTCCATACACTTCTGTCTTGATTTTTTCCTTTATGGGTCCATGCATTTTATTTCAAGTTCTAATTATCAGCTGCTATCTTGCTGTAAATCTTGGAGGAATTCCCACTTTTCTCTGCTGTGATACTAGCTCTTTCATATACTGGTGCTGACCCAGAGGAATAAAGAATTCAGCAGCAACTACAATCCCGCACATTTGTTTTTCCTCTTATATGTAGTTGTTTTCCTTCTCCCGATAGGAACAGTTTTGTTACTCTGGCATCTTAACAAAAGCAAAAAAGCTGCAAAAGCAAAAAAGCATTTTCTACTCTTTTGTTCAGTTTCACGTCCACTTTTTCCCTGGTTCTAAGTGTGTGCAGGATTGTCCTTGTCCTAGCAATCGTAGTGTTTCTTCTCTGCTGGTGTCCAACATTACCACCATTGCTTTGATGTATGCACCATATCAAAGTAATTAGTATCTTATAGTAGCAATTATAGTAATATCAGCATGTAAAGTGACAGTTTAATAACCACTGATTGTTAGTCAGATAATGTTAACGGCTTCTGGAGTCTCTTACACCTACATAACATTGACTTCTTCTTCCATGCTATGTAATTCAGGAGTGGCTCAAGCTGATATACGTTGAAGAAGACATGGGCTCTCTGTTTCTGAAACCCAGTTTACAACTGATGTGAAACATGAAAAACTTGGTTAGATATGGAGAGTTTGGGTTCAATGTCTAGGGCTAAGTAACATGGCAATTCTAGGCAATTATGTTTGACATAAGGCAAAAGTAATTTTCTGAGTAGAGATATTAGGATACCTCATTATGTAGGCTAATTGGCCCTGCTGCTTGCTTGTGTGGCCTAATGTTATGTGCCCGAAAATGAGAGGCAAAAGCTTGACCATACTTGCTAACAACCCATATCTAACTGCAGTGTGCCTGTTAACAAGTTTACTCAATACAGCTGATTGCAAATTTTGCATGTTTGAGGCTCATGTGAAGGGATTTGATTCACATAATGTAAACAAGATGGCTATTAGATTAACTCTGTTCAGTATGGTTAAGATGGGTAAGATCTTGAGCACTTAATGAGAGAGTCCTCTTTCTGTGACCCCTATTTCCTTTCCTTTCAAAGGTCTGTGGGAGTATTTATGTCAAAGAGAACTTCCAGGATTAGGCCTAAATTCATTAGGAGCATTATCCTCCCAAGCTGTTATCAAATTAAGCTCTGTAAAGCAGCTCTCAGAATTACTTAGTCTTCTTTGGAGACCAAATATCCACTGATCCAGCAATTCACATGTTTCATCACCACAAAGTGGTCAAGTATCAGTAACCTTTTATCATCTTGTGTGAATACAAAGAACTCTGCCTTAGACGAATTTGGTACTAGGCCATACAAATCCCACAGTATTTGTGTATAGAAGACATTTATACATGTCCTAAGTATTTTGGACCGCACAGCAAGCACAGACAGGCTAGAGCAATAAGCAGGAAATGTATCATTAAAGTTACGGAATAGGATGTTCTCTTTCTGCCGGCATCAAGGGAAAAGGGGCATGTTGGGGACTAAACTGAGGGGCAAAGTCATCAGTTCCCACTGAATTAGGACAACCAAGCTTCTTAGGGGAGTTGCTGTTGGCCAGTTTGTGAATTTTGATTTGATTAAACTCTGGATTTGTGGGTAAATTATTGAAGAAGTAAGGTTTATAGATTCTGATAAAATAAAACATTTGTCCCTTCCTTAACCTAACAGTGCCCAACACTCCTTCCCTGTACACATACTTGACCATGGAAAAACTATGCAACCAGTGGTGGCAAAAGGGCAAAACAGCTTTTATAGGGTGATGGAGGGAAGAGCTGGCATAGACAGCACCAGGGCGTGCATGGTGATGTCCTTAGATCTGTCTGGCTCTACAGGAGTTGCTTAACTACAAATCACTCACTCTGTGTGAATGTCAGAGAGTCTTATTGTGAAAAATAAACACCGGGAAGATAGCTTCTTGATACAAACAAAGTTATACTGCACTTGTTCCCTATCATAAAGTTGCAGATGCTTTAGGACAGAAATGTAGTGTTGGCTGGCTGCGTGGAGAATGTATTCCTACTTCTACACCCATGCATCTATCTTTTAAACAGGCAAAGTTTCAGTTGCATGTATTCACCTTCATAATTAAAGACCAGTATTATACTGGGGTTAGATAAGGCAACTGCTATTTTTCTGCAGCTGCAGCTCCTGGACTTGGAAGCTGTGAGCCACCTTTGTCCTGCAGGAATGCTGTTACTGAGGTGTGGTATTCCCAGCTCCCACACAGTTTTAACCAGTCTTTTCCCTCTGATGTGGGAACAGCTGTCTGTATCTCAAGATTTTGCCTGTCACGTTGCTAGTCCAGTATATGTCCCAGGACTCCAAAAACAGTGCCAGCAAGAGAATATTTGCAATATAATTATCCTCTCTCTTTCTTCCTCTGCAGTCCCCTGGCAGGAGGTGCTGGCTCATATGGGAAAATCCAAGTGCTTTGTGGTTGCCACCGTCTTTTCTTTCGGTGTTTGAATAGACCCTGGCATAAAGGAGGCCAGCACTGCCAAAACACAGCACCAAAGCCGTCTGTCCCAGTAGCCAGCAATAACAATTACCCCCTTAACAAATATGCCCTTAACCTCTCACTTCCTACCTGCTGCCCTATGGAGTATTTTCCCATCTTGCTCCCTACAGATACTTCACTTCTTCCACTTTAAAAAGCTGAAAACATGGTCAGATTGTACATTTCTAGCATGAATAATCTCACTGATTAGGACTTCCAATCACTTACCTGGTTCTCCATGGGGAAACAGAACAGCACTTTAATAACAGCAGAAGGCAGTGGCCGATTTCTGTGTACCAGGACATATAGCAGATAAAAAAAAAAAATAAGTATTTTAATCTCATGAGCTGATCTTTGTTCATAAACTACAGTGCTTTCTATTAACTAAATGTAAGGCTGATATTAAAATCTCAGCAACATATATGGCAGGAATCTCATTTTTGAGGCTTGCCAATAGAATCAGTGAAGGGTGAAACCAAAACTCCCGAAACTAATTCCCTACTCTATTGCTTATCTAAAGAATGTCCTCTAATGGATCAATGATACTTGCTTTTCAGTTTATACATCACACACACTTACAGCACTTAAATTTTTCATAAAACATAAAGGTTAAATTTTTCATAAAGCACTGTACAAGCAAACTGGTTTTATATATACATATATATATATATATATATATGTCCATCATATCTACAGGTATTTTTTTGTTCATACCTATATTTAATGTAAGTTTTCATACATTTAATGTAAGGTTTTTGTCTCATTGCTTTAGGGGTAATTTCATGTATTTGACTATTACTCAGCACTAGGCACAAAAACTTGATCACTAGTAATCTGCTTAAAGCACACATTTCTCTGGAAGTAAACTGATTTGGTTTAGCTTTAGCTAATGGGCTTTAGCTACATGGGAAAGAATATGGGCTAAATCCTCTAGGCTCTAGTCCTGCAGGAATTTGTGCACAAGCATAATTGCTTGCAAGGATTTGTTAGGCCTAAAAGCCATAAAAAACATTTACTTCAGTAACTCTATAAACAACACTAGTCAAAGAGAAAAATAATCTATAAAAGGATGACACTTATCTAAAAGATCAAGAGCTGAATAAACAACTTGTTAGGTGACATGTTTCAAATTAATGATTGGTAATAAAAGGAAAAAAGATTTTAGAGGCTTACAGTCCCAGGGTTCTTTCCACATAATTTTTCTTTTTCACATGATAAGTGGAGGCAGATTCACTTGATTAATATCTGCTAGAGACATTATGTTTAAATTAATATTAACTGTCTATGTAACAGAGCAAAGTTGCTGTTCTGTCAGATAAACATATCTTGAGATGACATCAAATCTGGATGGTCTCTGGTGGAAATCTCAAGTAATGTTCTGGGTTTGCTTTGTCTCAGCACATCACAGAATAATAGAATTGTCAGGGTTGGAAGAGACCTTAAAGATCATCAGTTACAGCTAAGTGTGTTCCTTATTTGTAGGCAAATGTTATTACTTGTTGGACTACTGGGCTTGGACGGATTGTTTACTTTCCTCAAATATTTGTCATCACCTACATTTTTATAGTCAGTGGCATGTGCTGTAGCATTGGAAGTATAGACTGTGTAATACAAAGGATTACTTCCTTATTACTGAATTAAATTTCTGGCTTACCATCTAATTTTATTGCCAGAAGATATGCTTCCAGAATAATTCTAATTTAAATGTTTTTTAATTCTGTGAAGTAAAGGTTGAAGAAGGATTATTTTTTCTATGTTAAGAATATTCATTGCCCTTTTTAATTTTTGTTTTATGGTCACAATATTTCAAGACATTATTTTACAAAAATTGTAAAATCAAACCTTGCATAAAGATACCAGTTCCGATCATGGCTCTGAGCATTTAACTTCTGTTAATGCATGGGTTTCTCCTGCCTATCTGAAAATGTTTCTAGTTAAAGGGAAGGCCACCTTCAAAAGTAGTGCTTTGAGCAATATGCTGATTTCTAGGCAGAAGTAGGTAAGAACTTCTGGACAAGTTAGTGGTTATTATACACATAGCAAGAAAGAGTTAATCAACAATATTGCATCTTATTTAATCATATAGCATTTTATACTACTGGGACCATATCCCTAATAATTGCAAATTAGCGTCATTCCATTGACTACAGAGTACAGCAGCTGAGGTTTTGGCAGTATTTTCCAATTGTACATTGTATTACAAGTGGCACATTATTTCAGTGCTGAAGTTTTATCATATCTGAGGAATCCCTTTGTACCTGAAGCAGATAGAACATTCTTCCTGATGTGGAAATAAACAAGAGCTGTGAAGTGCTTACCACAAATCACTGTAAACAGTTACCTCTGGTTTATTTGCTTCTCAAGTCTGCTGGTTGCTAGAAGTTACGACACATTATATGTTCAAGAACAGACAGTGTGACGCCGTTGTACTGAGTACGTGATTAATAAAGAAGCCTATTTTTAACAGCTAAACAATGTGCTATACTTAGAAGTAAGTAAGCAAGGGTATACAGATTTAGCCATACTAAAATGCTGAAGATAATCTTAAGATGACCACAGAACATATTTTTTATTATTTTGAACATAGCTATTCTGGCAATTCAGGTTCATGAGAAAGTCACCAAAAGAAAAAATGTGTTTGCCACCTAATTACCCTTATTCCATATGTTGCTAGCTAATTATAAATATTTAAGGGTAAGCATAAGAGAAATTTGGATAAGATTAATATAATTAATTCGAATGTGATTTTCAGATGTCCTGCTTGATAGTTCCCCAGGATTTAATAGTGTTGATTTTGTGGTTCAGATATTCTTTCATAATTCACTTATACTAAGGCTGTTTTGTTTCTTTTTCTCCCCCCACTACTTTTTGATCATGATCATCTCTTTGCCCAAGGAAAATGGATGTTGCCTTCTTTTGGGATACATTCTAGAAAAAGTAACCACTTTTAGTGTGAATAAAAACTGTCTGATAAGAAATGGAAAACAATCAGCTGGATAGTAAAGTGCCCATTCTCCATTTAATGTGCCCTGAATGCTTTTAGATGGTACCCTTCACAAAGGATGAAAGCATTGTATGAGCAACCATTCTTCATGCTGATCCTGTGGATTGATAAGTGTTGCTAGATCAAAACACTGTCATTTTGGTATTTTTTGTTAATATCCAGCCTGAATCCAAGATCCTGCATTGATTATAGCATAGATGCAGCCTTCACAATTGGTGATACTCTGCATGGACTTCGTTGCAGGATGGTAGGCCTGAAGCTCATTGGTGACTCCTAAGCAGCCTAGCCAAACCCTAATCCTACAGTCTGCTGAGCATGTGGAATCATGCAAGGAGGTCAGTTGAAATTCAGTAGGATTTTGTGTGGACATCAACAGAGCAATGTGGTCTTTGTGTTGACTGGCAGTATCGAGGCTTTCATTTGTTAGTCTGTACTGTGTAGGTGGCTTTTCATACAAACTTTAATGTCTCATTTTAGTCATATATCATTGTAAAGGAATGATCAAATAGCATGGTAAGCATTTTTTTGCAAATAATGTGCAGATACATGCCATTTGTTTTCTTTGGCATTATAGACTTGAAAATCTAATATATTGAAGTAGAAACCATGTGTATAAAAATTATTCACAGCAAACCTGTATAAAACCTTCCCTTTGGAATACCATGATTATAGTTGAGGGAAGGAAGAAAAACAATAAATAGAGCTTGGAGAAAAGGGTAAAAACATAATAAGGCCTTAAGAATTTGGTTTTGTTGTTGCTGTTGTTACTGTGTAAATTTGCAAAAGAGACTGTTTAGCATTGAAATAGTATACTAAACAAAGATGGAAAGTTTACAAGACTTCACAGAAAAATTTAAAGAGATTTCATAGACTTCAATATGACTTGAAAAGCTTCATAGATTTTATTTTTAATGGTAGTGATGTTAGGTACTTATAGTAATTTTCTGAAATATTTTAAGTAACTATGAATCAGTGGATTTAGAACTCTGAAATGTCTTTTTGAGTCAAACTTAATATTTTTTTTGCTTGATAATGGATATCTTACGCTTTTGACTTGATTATATAAAGTAAGTCTAGGAGTAATTTCATAGCAATATAAATTTCTTAGCATATTTTTTAACAGGAAAAACTATGTCTTTTATCACAAATTTTAATTAAAGTTTTGACTAAAAGGATTGAGCATTGTTCTAAAGACTGGCATATACAGCAGATAGGAAATGTATGAAGACATTGGTTATGAAAGTAGCCTTTTTATACACATATCTATCTATGATGGTTCAAAGTTTTAGTTGTACTCTTTTTGTGTAGAATATATTGCATAAATCAAGGGTTTTTTCACATTTTTAATCATAGAATTTCAAAATGGAATGAAATACTCCATTGTTCTTAAAATTTAGTGACAACTTTAAAATACCTAGCACTACACTTGAAGGGCTGAATCTTTAGTGTGTTAATTTTTCTTCAAACTAAATGCTGCCTTTTCTGTGCTCATTATTGCATTCCAACACCATTTTCCCTAACCTCACACTCCTGCCTGATAATTAGTTGAATACAATATCTTTTTAAATATAGTGTTTGTCACTCTAGCCTATAAAGTGGTAGCACTCATCCACTAAAAGCAAAGTTATTCTGGAATATTTTTCATTGCCAAACCGGAAATGCTATGAAGTCACAGACATTTAAATGACTTGTTAGGATTTTTTCTACCTAGAATGTAGCTGTAGGATAGTCACTGTAGATGGAACTTCTGAAAAACACAATGAAAAAAAGTCCTAGGCTTAAGTCAGTGTCAGATGTTAGCAGTATTTACATGACCTTAGTGAGCTTGCTTAGTTTTTATGTTTGTGCAAGAATGATGTTTCCAGGACAGTGTATATGGTCTGCATTTTGAATATGATTTTTGTGATTGATCCAGAGCTCAAATGTAAGAATTTCATTTATTTATTTTTCTATTTTGACTAGGTAAGGTAAACTGGAAACAAGCTACAGACTTAACTCAGCCATAGCAATGATATTACTAAATTTTCTGATAGGAATACCAGTGTTGGTTATTTAAAATCAGAAATGATGAAGGAATTCATTAGTGATGTCAGTCCAGTTTCTTAGAGCATCCAAATACAGTTAGCTAACAGCAAGGCTCCCCATCAGTGGAAAAAGTATTAACTTTTAAATCTGAGATGTAAATTGGTGTAGAATCAGATTGCACCCTCAATTGTTTGATCCCTCTTTTCTGTAATATGTGGTATGCTTGAATCTGATGATGATCTTAGCACTATTTAAACAGTATGTGGGTTGTTGTTTTTTTTTAGTGACCTTCATTCATACTTATTTATCATCCCTTTTATATTTGCCTTCCAAACCATCGGAGTTATTTGGAGTTACTGAATGTAGTCAGTTGGATACTTGGATTTTCTGAATTCTTTTAGTATTACTTATAAACAGTCTGAAGACAAAGGTAATCTTTCCAATCAGTCTATTGGGAAAAATAATGATTAATTCAAGCATATCATGACATTCCAGCATTAATTTGTGTTTCTAACTAACTCTCAGAATAATAAAAAAATTTGAAAAGATATGGAGGAATGAGTAGGCATGATTCTAACATTACCTTTTAGTAGCACTAATCAGGAATCATAGAATCATAGAATTGTCAGGGTTGGAAGGGACCTTAAAGATCATCTAGTTCCAACCCCCCTGCCAACAGCAGG
>WUAM01000089.1:5222856-5233543 GCA_024336885.1 Actenoides hombroni
ATATTTTTTAAATTTATATTATATTTACATATACTGTTCTGTCACAAGTAAGAGCAATATACCTATGAATAATGAAAATAATATCTTATGACTGCACTCAGTGTTGTACAAATTATAGAGAATTCTCAGGGCATTTGTGATGAAAACCTAAATTATAATAAAGCTTAAATGTAGAAACACAAACTGCAAGGCAGCATAGCATGATCAGATTGTTTAAACATTATGTACCACTACTTTTTATTTAATATTCAATATTAGTATTTGCTGGATTTGAGGAAATCCTAATGAATTGGGATGTGCTGAAAATGCTGCCAAGATTATATTTCTTGCAGTATTGCTGTACTTCCTGTGCTAACATGTTAGAAATGAGCAAACACTAGGAAATTTTCAAAAACATTATCCTCCTTCTAGGCTAAATCCTCCACCAAGTCTGTTCAGCCAGGCAGTAAAAACAAATAAAACACACAAAACCACATCCTTCAGTTTATGGATGCTTGCACAAGCTGATCCAAATCTCTAAATGTTTTGAAGTCCACTTGTCTCAAAAAGCCAAAATATTGTAGACAGTGAATGCATTATCAGTTTTTTAAGGGAGAGGTTTGCCACACATCAGCAAGTGTTGCAACTCCTGGTTGTCTCTGTGAATGTAAGTAATTTTCAGTTTTATGGTACCATCACACATAGTATGATGGAACAGTTTGGAAAATTCATGCTGATTGTAATGTACATTTGTTTTGGGGCTTTTTTTGTTTGTTTGGGTTTTTTGTCTGAAATAGAAAGATCTATATATTTATGAAATCTTTCTCTTGGATTAGGGAAACAAAATACTTCCAGAGATTAAAGTCTGACAGATCTGTATACTTTGCATATATATATGCAAAGTAGTGGAAAGGGGTAAAGAAGAATAGAGATCTTTATTGTCGACAGAGATATAGTAGCTCAAAGTACTTTTTCTTTTAATACTCAAGAAGTTGTTCTTAACATGTTGTTTACTGAGGGAAAATGCTCAGTCTGAAAATGGTGATCCCAGCTGGCAAATTCTGCTGAACTTGAGGATGTATAGGACATAAGATGAAAAATCAGTGTGCAACAGAAGGCAAGGTACTCAGATGGTATTACTGTTAGTTAAGATACGTGAATTTTCAATAGCTCGGGATCTAGACCATAAAAATCTGTCAGCCTGCATGACTTAATCTAGCACTCTGTGAAATCAGTGGCAGTCTTTCCATAGGCTTTGTGGTGCTGTGGCAAAGCTCAATGCTGAGCTCGCAGTGCTTTTGAGAACACTGAAATGTGGAAAAGTGGATAATTTGCTTACCGAATTGCCAATTTTGTTGCTAGGAAACAGAAGTTCTTGATGAAGGATACAAAAACACACAAAAAAAGTTAAGAGTTGAACTTAGCAACAAGATTGTTGTAAAGAATTTATAGGTTCAGTCTGATTTGGATGAGGTCCTGAGCTTACAACCCTTACTTCTGCTGGTATCTTCACTTTTGCCATTGCTGGTGACACCTGTAACTCCCATTATCTTGAGGGGGATTTGCATGTGCTTAGTACTTCTCAGAACCTAGACCCTGATGCTTACACCCCTTGTATGCTGAATTCAGAAACGCAGAGTCACAAATCTGGGAAAAAAAAAAAGTTGGCTATTTAGTTCCTTTTCAGTTCTGGTTAGACCAGAAATACTGAAGCAGGAATCTCAACAGCATATGGAAATGAAAACCAATCTTTGAGAACATGTCCTGTCATTCAGCCCTAATTCAGGTCTGTTGCCCTGTTTTCCTCTTTCTGTGAACCCACTGTTGCTTACAGGTTGATGCTAAACATACAATCAACATTAATTCAAGAAATACTTATGACCAACTTGTGAGAAACCAAGCATATTGCAAAACTGAAAATTTGACCTGAAGAGTTTTGAGGTTCAAGTTGTTAGTTTCTGTCTGTATTAGTTCCTCCGCCTGAAAATCCCAACACTTCATTCTCCTTCCTCTGTCTTTGCCAGTCTAGTGCAGGAATATTTTGATAGGGTCTAAACAGCACTGGCTACCATGTAACCTTAATATTTTTAGGGTTTATTCTTTGGAAGTACATGGATAGTCAAAATGGAACAGGTGAGAGAAGGAAGTATTATTCCTACTTTACTGATGGGAATGAGAGCCCAGGATATCAATGCTTTCTTCTTAGCCCCACAAGAAGGTCATGGAACAATTCGAAGATCCCAACCTCATTCCAGAATTGTAGGACCATTCTTGTCTTGGATAAGTGTGTGGGGCCATGAAATACCTTCAGCATATTTGAAGCACCATTATTCAACCACTTCTCTCTGTTTTTCTAATAAAAATCTACAGACACATGCTATTTCAGAAAAACTGCAGAGATGTGCCCAATAAAATTACTCAGTGGCATGCTAATGAACACTGAGCCCAGTTATCAAAAATTAAAAGCCTACGCACCATAGAGAGCTTAAACTACATAATATAACTTCCATTGCATATCTTGTAATGCCAAATTTCTTCAGAGGAGCCATGGTTCTAATTTACTTGTATTTAAAAGCAAACTGCAAGGAAAACCACACAATTCCATGAACCTCAGTGATGCACCTCAGGGGCATTTGGCACATTACCACTTGAAAACTGTTTTATTCCCATCACTCTGAAATTGCATCAACTCCTTTTCTACTATGAAATGTTAGCATCTGCAGCTTGTGCATCCTGTTGGAACACTATGAGAACCTTACGAATGTGCTGGAAAACATGTTCCTTTTTCCTGAGACTTACTGGAGTCCCCACACACTCATGTCTTCAACAGTTGGTACCTCTCATGCAGAAGAGGTTAAATCTGTTGATTTCAATTGTAGAGGTCTGGAAAACATTACATTTGAGGTAGCCACAAGTCAAATATGTGGAACTTGTATACATCTGTGCAGGAGACTATTCCATTTGCCACTAGGCAAAACTAGGATTAATGTCATTAAAACTTTTCTGTTTTGATTGAGCTGGGTTTTAGGACAAAAGCCTAGATAAGCAATGTGGTTAGTGTCTTCCTAGTGTTAAATCCTTTTCTGGATAGAAATTAAATGAGAAGGCAACCTGGTTTTGATTAGGTTTCCTTTTAGTGATGAACTGAGCTAACCATAATAATTACCTATTTCAGTTTAAACCATGATGTGTTGGATAACCAACGTTTTGGAGGAAAAAAGTTCCATAGAGCAAACTACTAACTGTGTAGTAGCTTCAGTGACCTTTGGTATACTGTCTTTTATTGCAAGTCTTTTGATCCAAACTTTTAATCTTACATATCTAACAATCTGAAATCTTCAGGTTTTTGGATATTAGACATTCTTTTAATGGTATACATTTTTTTTTCCTGTAGTAGGGAAATACTTAAGTAAGAGATTCTTTTGCACTATTTAAGATGATCAACTTCACTGAGCACTTCAAAATCTGAGATAAGCATAGAAACTAAGCATAGAAAACCATCATTTAAAACACAGACTCTCATTCAATTTTATACACAGATGTGCAGCATTTCTATAAAGTATCTAAGTCCTCAAAACTGTAAACCTATCTATGGCATCCTTGGTCAAGGCTAGAATTAAGAAAATTTCAGAATGAAGACCTTTTTCCACTGTTGAAATGAGCTTGAAAACCTGTAGGCAGAAATAAGTTTGCGTTGTTCAATATACATAATGGTGTTTAAATTTTGTTGAACACTAGATCCAGTTTAATTGAACTCAAGTGAAGATTTTTGGGGCAGATATGACAGAGCTGATAAAACATATAGAGAGAGGTGGTTAAGATCAAGCATTCTTCTACCAGCTTTAATATTTATTTATGTAGAGAATGGATGTGATTTGTGAAGTTTCTAAAGATGGTGAGAATGTTGTAACAACTCAAGACAGGTTTTAAATTACACTGGTCTCTGCAAATAACGTCTTAATGCAAAATTTACATCTGTAGCTTCAAAAAGGCAACAAAGGCATGAAAGCTGTTGTAGGTCTTGGGTAAGAACTAGGAAATTAAGCTGAAATAAATCATGCAGATTAGGATTTTATTTTGAACATAAATGCTGAGATAGAATTTAGAGGGAAGTACTCCAGACGGAAGACAAGTTTCCAGGTTACTTCCTTTTCTAACTTCAAGCTAATCTTAAACTGAGGAGCAAAAGGAAGATGAGTGGATGTGTGACTTCTTGGACTTCTGCTTTTATAGGAAAAATCATTAAAGAATTCTGGTGCAGCACTTTGGTCCAGAACTACTGGGAGTATTTTTTGGTAACCTTTTTTTCCAATCATTTAATTTAAAGCCTAATATGAAGAGATTTCATTTTAGGATTTTGAGGGTGGTTTTTATCTAAATCTCTGTTAATCTGACTTTCTGAAATTTGGAAAGGACTTAGCATGAAACTTTTAGATCTGTTTGTTTGTTGGGTTTTTTTCTGATTGTCCACATTTGAGTTAGAATAGAACTAATTCTGTTCAGTGATTTTACTTTTCAGCTCAGTCTCTTCTAACTAACTGCACTTTCTGAAGTTAATGACACATCTTTACAGACAGTGTCTGCTTCTAGCAGTGACAATGTCCAATGTTTAGAGTTAGGACCAAAGACTGCTACGCAGAAAGATTCTTGCTTATACTTGCTCCTATGAAGACTAAGGTCCCTGTTAAATCTTGTGTACCATGCTGGAGGTGCGGTAAGTAAAAGGCTGCACCTGTGGAGAGCAGTGGCCAGGACAGGTGACCCTAAACAGACCAACAAGGTATTCCATCCCATGTATGTCATATTCAGTATAAAGCTGGGGAATCACAAGGGTTCCTCATTTCATGTCTGACTAATAACCATTTTCAGTTGTGCATTATGTTGAAGAATAGGTTTGTATTTCAAATCCTTCAGGCTAAATAATACGTTTTCCAGAGCATTGATTGCATTCTAGTGATAGAGACATACAAAGTGCTTGCTAAGAAGCATGTAATTACTTGGTCAAGATGTTTATGTATGTTTGTGAGAGAAGAAATATTCTTTTGTGTTGATTAGTTTGAAGTCACTTTAGTAGCAAAGCAGTAATCACTTAAAAACTTGGAAAAGGAAATGCCTGTTGGTAGAGCTGCTCATGATTTTATTAAACTCTTCTTTCCAGTTCAGTCAATTCATACATCAAAGGTAAATTTTAGAATGGGAAGGTTACATTTATTTCTGGTATTTAATTGTAAATCCCTAAAATGTGTTTAGTCAAATTGAATTGCAGCAGATATGGCAAATTATCTCCAACCTTACAAAACTCCTTACTTTTGGTCTTGGTGTGCCTGTTGGTCTGTTCAGTGCTCTGTAAACTAAATGAAACTACATAGTGCTTTCCATGTCCTTGCTTCCTGAAAGTCGATTCTTTCTTTTATGCTGGACAAGGTCCTTCCCCAGGTTCCACTGAAGTACAGGAAAGTATTTATGCCCATAGCAAAGAACTTTGACTCAGACCACAGGCTGAAATATATTCACAGTATGTGGCTACCAAATTTTTTAAAAAGTGATTTTGGGTAATATGTGATCTGAGAGACAAGAAGAAAAACATGGTTTTGTTATTAATGTTTGTTATGAATACTGATGCAGATCTCCTTTGTACCTACTCATCCAACAACAGACAGCTCTGCAGGGACTAGTAGCACCAGGTGGGAAGGGTGCTTTTTTTCTTTTAATAATCTTGGCATTCATCTTAAGATGCTTTAAAGGTGAAGAAAGTCCTCATTTTCTCCTACAGTCTTTCTTCAAAGAGAAAGGTGGTCTCCCTCCACTTGGGGCAAGTTGGCTCATATTCTGGAACATGTGGATTTTATGATTTACATAATCCACACATGTCTTCCTGTGAGCACAGGGTAGAATGATATCTTTTAATTTGTTTGTTTGAAAATCAACCAATACTGAAGCAGAGTAGAGACCTCAGCTTTGTTTCTTTCTTGTGTAATCGCTTCTTTATTAACATTAGTGAGCAGTCAATGTTGGCTTTATGCCAGGGGAGCTTTTTCAGGTCATCCCAACTAGGAGAAAATTTTTTTTAACAAGACAACATAATCTTTGAAAAAGAAAAACCAGAACTAAACACTCTTTAGAAGTAATTTCTTTATGCCAATTGTATAGACCAAAACACCCCAGATATGTTCATGGCTGAGTAACTGAAGTTGGATAATTTGAAATTATTGTTCTAGGTTAATTTTCATAACTGCAAGTATCCTAATTTGTGTCTTGTCAATGTATATTTTAGGCTCTCTGGGGCAGAAACTGTCTTTTCCTATATCTAAATATGCTTCTTTCCATAAGTTAGTACATGCAGCCTCTTAATATAAGTGTAGATTAGCACATAAATTCGCTAGTGTGTATATTATAAGGCAATTAATTTATTACAACACTCTCATAGCATTTGAGAGTAATTTGAATCAATATTTAGCATTTAGCAGTAAAAAAAGTTTTTCTGTCTTTTCCTCTGAGACCCTCAGAAATCAGTTAGTTCTTGCTTTTTGCCAATTGACATTGGTTAGATAAGACCCCAAACTAACTCTTTTTATTATGAATGACCTTCTCTGCTTTCCTCTGGCTGGTGTCTTGTTACCAAATCTGAAAAACACGCATTGGAGGGTTAGGTCTCTGAATGTGGGTATGTTGACTTCCAGGATAAAAATAAGAGGAAGAAAAGCACATGGAACCTCTTGTTTGCATCACATTTGTTAACACACCTCCTTGACGAGAGAAACATTGGCAAAAACTGAGGGCAAAACAAGAGGAAAGAGCTCTGTGGTGATGTCACAGTGAATAGAAAAGTTACATTTATCAGACAATCCCTGGGTGAGATTTCTAAGCATTCAAGAGGATGTCATGGTGAAGCATTTCTGAAAAAGACTGGAGTTAAAAAAAAAAAATCAGATTATGTTAATATATTCTTGATGATTTGGATGATATGGCTGCTGACTTCAATGTCTGTGAGTACCCACTGGGATAGCCCTTAAGTGACTTAGGGCCTCTAATCTTAACACTGGCACCTTTTTGTCAGCCACTTCTTGTCTAAGCCTCTCCACTGCAGAAGGGTGTAGTAGCTCTCAGGGGCAGGATGGCCCTGCACTCCTGTGATCTTTGCTTGGTTCAACTAAATCTCTGACCTGGTTGCTAGGTACTGCTAGTCTGTTAAATGTCTAGCTTATATTTAGCTGTGTTTCCATAGAAACATACATATCCCTACCATCTGGGTTCCAAATCTGGTGATGTAAGGGTAGTCATCATTCCTAACACTGAATCGTCAGTCCTTAGAGACAACATTACTTTTGGAGTGACACACAGTAGATTATCATCTCCTGTTATGCTTTGAAAATTCTTACTCTTGATGGAAACAGTGAGAACATATTTTAAAAGAAAAATGTACTCAATTTTTCAGCTATAGCTTTTAGAAGTGCATAGATCTCTCTTTTAATGAATCTGAATTTGGTTAAATTATGACAGTTAAAAAGATGATACCGTAGCAGACATATTTGGTGTTTGTTTTATTATTTTTGTAATCTAATGATAAGATGGTCTCCAATCAATTTATTGGCATTAAATGTGAATAGTAATAAATAGTTTGATTAGATGCTTAAGTAACTTTTCCTAAAATGCTATAGAAGTGTCTGGGTCTCTTTTGCTTGGGTACTAGAGTGCAGCACATGAAAAATACACTGTTGTCTTATTAAAAGTCTAAAATGATTGTCAGCCAAATAACACTGAGTCAGTTAAAGAAGGAGAGGTATATATGTACTTCAGAAGAAATGAAATACTTGTACAAACTACTGAACACTTCTTAAATCCATATTATGTTGCAAAAGTAACATAAACAAAAAGGTTTAATCATAACATCCCTTTATTATGACTTGTTACCAAGTCCAACTGTTGCAGCTGGAAAGGAGTGATTTACCTTGGATTTTTCTTTTCATGTACAATTTGCATATCATAACTAAACATAGTGAGGGAGAGTGAGAGGAATAACAAAGGGAAAAATAAACATTTTGTCTGAGGCCAGATCAACACTTGCTCCAGAAAATTTTGATGACTGAATTGCTTATAGTGGGTTACCTACAAGCACCGGCTGGTTTTCATCACCACAGGAAAGGAAAACATTTCACACAATAAGAATTGATCCCCTTGTTGTGACTTGAAAGCTGCACAACTGCTTTTCATTCCAGGAGAATATGAGTGAAAAATCATCTTAGTAATATGGCAACCCTTTGGTATCACATATATTACTTTCAGTAAGTTATTTAATAATACATAAAGCCAGGACAGGAACACATTTTGTACCCCTTTTAATAGGAAACCTAAACCTGTGAATAAAACTTGTTTAGCATAACTACATAGAATTTCCTTGACTGAGTTTATTTTGGCTTCTCCACTGTCACAGATGTTCATTATTACTGAAAGAAAACACTGTAAATTCAGCAGAGAGTTTAAATGAGGAAAGGGAGAAATTGGAAAAAATTCAAAAGTTTTTTGTTGTATGTGACCTGATCATCAGCTCTAGAAAGTGTGTTAGCAACCTGCTGTGATTTGGTTTCCTCTGGGGAAAGCAGTGACGTAAATCCACTTACCCCTTATAGAAGCTGTTAAGATTATTGAGTGATTTGGCCAATGGTCAAATGAAAGGGAGCACAACAAGGTGAAAAAAACTTTCAAAGGGTGTTTTCAGGTTTGAAGAAGATAAGATGAGTTTTGTGGCTCTTTTATCACTTTCTCATGCCAGTGTGCCTTAGATGTGTTCAGAGGAATTTGGCCCTTGCAATTGCAGTCGCTGAATTCACACGGGAATTTTAGCTGACCTTGTCAACTGTGAGAGCAGTGCCTCAGACAGTACAGAGACCCTCCCTAGGTTTAAAAAGCTCTATTAATAGATCTGTGACATCTAGCCGAACTTTAGTACTGGAGGTGTGAGCTTTTTCACTATTCTAAGGCTTTGCTTGCATATGTTAGGACTGTACAATGAAGCCTTGAATCTCACAAGATAACGAAGGCATAATCCCCAGTGCTCTAACAGCACTTAGCTTTGCTTCTACTTCAGCAAGTTTTTCATGGATTCCACAGCATTTTTATCATTGGAGCTGTTTTCAAGCTGTTCTAATGGTGTTGGAATTTGAAACTCCAATTATAAATCAGTTGTATGTATTCCCATAGCTCTGTGCATGTGTGCTTACAAATATATGTCTTACTCGTACTGATCTGTTTTCAATCTTTCATACATCATCAGGGAATTTTCTTGTTAATTGGCATTTGCAATCTTAACAGACGTGATACTCTTCAGAAACAAGAGGGAATGGATTTTTCATTTAGTCTAGTAGCTGCACTGCTGAGTGGTGTCTCTCTAATATAGCTATTAGTTTAGAGGTTCGGAGTAGAAAACCCGTGTTCCAGAAAGGTATAAATGCATGCAACATACATAGAAGCCCACTAACACTGTAGTAAAAACTCTCAGCTCTTCCAGTTTAGTTTTCATCTTATGTACCTATAGTTCATGACCTAATGTCATGTTAGCTTACTTACAGAGTAGGGGGAAAATGCTTTAGATGTAAAATGGATCATAAGCATTTTATGGCTTCAAGGGTTTTGAGAAAAGGAAAGAAAAATAAAATCATGATGGGAAGAAAAGATGACTTTCACAGAAAAACATGGAAACCTATTTCTATTAGTAATTATGCTTCTTTTGAAAATGTACTTTCTTTTTATTGGGAGGGAAACAGAATGAAGTCTGAAATCATATCAAAGTTGTAAAAGAGGATTAAGATATAACACATATGTAATAGCAAATTATTTCTAGAAAAAAAAAAGAAAAGGAACATTTGAAATAATGGCTAGGTAGAATTTCATGGTATTAAAGAAAATTATTCTATAACTTCATTTATTTGTTCCTTTCATTCATTTAAAATAACAGTAAGCTTTACCTATTAATTGTTGTGTTCCTCAAATCTCTTTGTTAAGATTTCATTTAATTTTTTTAGCATGTTTTAATCACATAATTGTCATGAAGATCTTTGTTCTGATATGGTGAATGGTGTTAGAAGTAAAAATTCTTTTAACTTGCAAAACTCCTGTCCAGTAAACCTTAGAAACCCTTTGGACATATCAGGGATGAGAAAGACAAGCCAAAATATGTAGAGATTATGCAGCAACCAGGAGGACAAAGGAAGGAATAGAATAACTCTGCTTCTTGACAGAAGAGGCTTGGCAGAACCATATTATAAAATCAAGAACATACAGCTTTAAGAGCACTTCTAAAAGCACAAGCTCACACTATGCTGACAATTGTACTCTGGTACACAGCTGAAAACTTAATGTTGTGGTCTTAATTTACCCATCTGAGGATACCGGCCTTCTTTCATATCCCTTAGCGCCTGTTTCTTATGCAGCTATTTATCAGGCAATGCTCCAGCAGAATGAGACCATACTTTGCCCTAGACTCAATCTACCCTATTTCTCAGGGAAATGTTATTTTGTTAGCACACGGCAAAGGAAAAACATGGATGGAACTGATGTCCCTGTTTTGTTTTGTGATATCAGAGGGTTTGGAAAATAGCAAAATTTGCATTTATATATGCAGTGCCATTAATGGTTTTTCTTTTCTTTTCTTTTCTTTTCTTTTCTTTCTTTTCTTTTCTTTTCTTTTCTTTTCTTTTCTTTTCTTTTCTTT
>WUAM01000089.1:5236104-5273529 GCA_024336885.1 Actenoides hombroni
TGCACACCAATCCTTGGTAGTAACTCCAAACATGGGGTGTTATCACTGCTAGAAGCAGACACTGTCTGTGAGAACAGAGTACTAACTTCAGAAAGTGCAGTTAGTTAGAAGAACTGAGATGCAAAGTAAAATTATTGAACAGAATTGTTCTGTTCTCACTCAAACCAGGACAACTGCACAGTTGTGTGCCTTGAAACTGATGTGTATTTATGTATGTGTGTAATTTATAACACCTGTTTAATTGATGTGGTTCCTTCTCTTTTGCTGATAGGTACATCTGAGGAGATTCATCTCATGTCCCTTTATGTTTTGACAGACTGGCCTAGTAAAAGGTATTACCTCTAATGACAAGCTTTGCTATGTCTAAGTCCTTAGGCCTGCACAGCCACATCTACTCTTCTGCTACTCACTGAGGCCTCCACTGTAGTCAGAGATCAGACTGAGAAAAGAAATATGTGCAAATAGCAGTACATCCCATCAGAAGATTAATATCTTCTGGGGAAGATGAGTCACCCTCTAGAGATGCTGCTCCCTTTCTCCTGCTGCAAGGGAGCATGGATGACTGCCTAACATCTGGAGCCCTAACACTAGGTGTGATGGACCCCTCCTGAGGGACACCCGCAGAGAGGGCCAAGAAAGAGTCAGTTCAAATCAACAGAATGACCAAGCATCCAGAACAAGCAGCAAATTCCAGCAATTTGGAATTTCAAGTTGTGTGCTACAGTTCTCTGAGCAAGCTCTGAAACAACAGTAGTCACTGACCTGCAGCACATGTAAGACCTACCAGGTTTCTCTGGCTTTTCTTATCAGCTAAAGTACAAAATGCTTTGCTGACAAGAAGTCTAGAGACTATTGAGCTGTCTCACTTATGTTTTCTCTCACTGAGGTGCATTAATTATAAATATTTGTTAAAAACTTAACATTTTGAGAACTGCATTCTCAGTTAACTTCTCTTACAAATAAAAAGGATTATAAAAGTTGCAACAAGTGATTGTGTGACTTCTGGCCAAAATTACATGGATATAGTTCACTGAAGTTAGGAAAGAGCTATATACAGTTATGGTCTCTCCTGTTCCAGGTTGATTCTGCATCTTTCCATGATTTGTTTGTTTTATTTTATTTTACCTCACTCAAAAATTCCATAATGAAACTAATTGTTACAGAAAAAGCTGCACTTTCACTTTAAATGTCTACATTTATTTAACAAATGCTGCATTTATTGCTAGTGATACATATTTTGGTGTACTAAACAACTGTGCTATGGCACACATTTTTTCTTGCTTTCTCTGTTAATCCAGAAAAGTTCTATGTGTTGAAAAACATACAGAGAATCAGATATATTACATTCATCATTGAGATTAAATCATAGAGGTGAAAAGATTCAGTTTTCCATATGTCAAACTATGGTCACTCCCAGTAATTTACTTATTCCTTTGCAGAAACCAATCAGAACTGGAAAAATATCAGTTAGGATGCAAAAGTAGGCAGAAGGAAAAACTGCAAAGCAAGATGTCATACTATGTACTCATTTTCCTTACTGTTTAAATATATTTGAGACTGCACATAAATGGAGTGCCCTTCTTTTTTTTTCTTTTCTGTTTTGCAATCCATTTATAAAGCTGAATGTATTTTTATGGAGTGAGAGAGATTAAATCTTTGATAGACTCATGGGTTTCTAAAATTCTACAGGTATATTCTGGAAATCCTACTTGCCTTTGTACTCATTGGTGAAAAAAGATTTGGCAGCTTAAGGAAGCATAAAAGCATAGTTTAAAATTCTGAGTGACTGGAACAGACTCAAGTAGTTAATTCTGTATTGCACAGTGTGTTATCCCTATTTATTCATGTTTATTTTTCTTGAGCTGTTAATAGTTCAGAGAAGTACAGTAAATAAACCCTATTGATTAGAATAATGAATTATCATTTCCTGCTATTTGTTCAGTTCTTGTCTGAAGTTATTATAATCCAAATTCTTATGGTCTTTTTAATGTAATTTGCACTAAATTTTTACCAAACGATATCTCTAGAGCTCTGGTAAGAGAAAAAAAACACTTACTGTAGATGGCTGTAAGGTCATTTACTAATTGTTTAAGTAGGATATAGAAATTTGTATACAACAGTAAAATATATTGCAATATGGCAATGAAACAGGCTGTTTCTTGTTGCTGCTGACCGTGCTGAGGCATGATGGGCTATAGGGGTTGACAGGTCCTCAGTCAGGTTTCTTCTAATTTTGTGCCTCTTCACAATCTGCTATAGTATCATGGATGCTGCACAGAATGCAGCCACATGCCAGAGGGTCCAAACAAAGCATATTCCTTCCTTTTCTCCATTTTCATGGTCTCCTATGAAGGCTTTGAATGTTCCTTTTACTATTCCATCCTATCTCTTTCTCTCCTACGTTTCTTCTGCTTTAGGATTTCTCCTTCCCATGTGCCAGACCCCACTGTCTCCTCCTGCCAGATGTTCTCTGCCTTATATATCACACATTCAATATATATGTTCCCTTTTTCCTTACTGCCATTGCCAACTCTCAGCCCCTATGATCACTGCTAGTGAGGACAGATCTGTTGTGTTACTATTTGTCCAGGCAGGAGGTAATTCATCTTACTTGTGTTTCTTGAACAATGGACTTGAGAAAAATGGCATGAATGCTAAACTGAGGGTTGATATTGGGGTGAACTGTCTGTCAGGAGTGGGTATGTAAGAAACTGAAAATCTTTGGTAGCTTTTAGGTAGTGAGGATTTGCTATTATTAGTATATTGATAGTGTGGCAAAGTATTGTTCTCCAGAATCCTTCCTTCAGCAGCAATCGTGAATGTCACCTGTCACAGAGAGCACAGAAGAGCTATCACACCAATATTGGTTTGTAGTCTTTTGGTCCATTTTCAGTCTTTTTACCTTGGGAGCTGAAGCTGGAACCAGGGCTTTGAATTCTGGAAGGTCCTTTGACTCAATGTTTATACCCCATCCACTTCAGCAGAGGTAGCAGAGACAGGAACCAGGCTGGCTTTCCAAGATATTACCACTTGTAAAGCAGCCTTAAATCCTCTTGTTTTGACCAGCTTAGTAACAGCCTGTTGAACACATTTTCTACATCCCATCAGGAGTTAGAGAGTGATTCAACAATTTATTTAATTTTATTATAAATTTTGTGATATTTGATACTTTATCAATGTCACATTTTACCTCCAATAACCTCTTA
This sequence comes from Actenoides hombroni, assembly GCA_024336885.1. Lineage (NCBI taxonomy): Eukaryota > Metazoa > Chordata > Aves > Coraciiformes > Alcedinidae > Actenoides > Actenoides hombroni. Next base: position 5,239,311 of record WUAM01000089.1, read on the forward strand.
GTGTTTGTATTATCCTGTTGTAGAAAAACAGCTTTCATTTTAGCAGCTTTCAATGTGTCACTTTTTGTATTTCTAAATGTTCTTTCTACTGTTATACTCTGAAGTGTGTATGAGCAATAGAGTAGGAAGTAGAAAGCAGGTCTATAGCAGAGAATTATGGCACTGAGAAAGGAATATAAGCCATCAGAAGTTCCACAGTGTATTACTTTTTTCTCATTTATTAAATACAACTCTGGCCAGGACATATTTCAAACATACTACATGAAAACAAAAGCAGTCAAAAAATTTGTACTATTGTAAATATATACACTGGTTTATATTGTTTATATTTTTTTGGTACTATTTTAAGAGATTTAAACTTTATGCCCATACACCTTCCACTTCTAGGTAGATAGGTAGCATATAATGTAATATGTGTCTGATATGTGTTTCTTATTGTGCTCTCTGCACATTACCCACTGGTATTTTTTGAAATAATTTCCTGAAGGAATCACACACTCCATGCAACTGCTTAAATGTTGTTAACATTTTTACAGGTATAAGTTTTTTAAAAGCCTGTGACTTCTGTGTGGCTTGCAAGCAGTTGAAGCATGGATCTCTTAGCAGGTCTGCATGATTAATACATGTGTGCAAAACTGTACTGGTGTGCAAGGCACAAGTGTTAAGCGATCTGGATTCCTGGCTGTGGAAGACAATGAATCAGCAAGCAAGGCTGAAGGTGACAATGACAAATGGCCCCAGGTCTCTGCTGTGTAGCCAGCGTAGCCAAATCTCATTGCTCAGTCCAGTGATGAAACTAGTAGGGTTTCCTCCAGGGGACCACAGCAATTTATCCTCAGTCCCTATGGAGTGAGTCCTCTGGCACAGAGACATACACAGATAAAAGTCCCTGGCCCAAGAGAAAGTTAATTACTCTTGATTAAAGGAATATACATTTATTGTACATCCTACTGGCACTTGGAGTATCCTTCTGGGGTCTTGGCTTGTAGGTGTTTCATTCTTTAAATCTTGAATTACGATAAAACTCAGAATTATCTGAGTCAGTAAATGTTTCACCAGTAATTCTGAGAAGTAGGAGTTACAGAAAATTGTGTGATAAGGAACAGCTCAGTGCCTTGAGACCAGTGCTCAGTAGCGTTAGGTAACACACAGCTGCTAGTCCAAGGAGGTTGTGTTCCAACCATTATTTGGGATATAATTTTCTATACCAAAAGTGTTATATTTCACTGCAAAAAGCAATTTTAGAGAGTGAGAACTACTTTTAACATTAAATTCGCCTCTACTATGATTTGAATTAATATCATTGAATTCTCTGCCTATTTGGAAGCAGTTCCTGTTTGAAATAAATCTCTTTGGCTTGTCAGAGAGAAATATTATGAGAAACATTGTGATAACCGGAAATTTAATTGCTTTCATTTTGTACCTTTCTACATATTTTTTTTCTATTTCTGGATATACTTGTCTGTGATAGGTCTGTAGAATGAATGACAGCTTTGTTTCCATAATATTGGAAGGATTCAGATGTTCAAAGTTCATTAAAAACTATTCCCATTTAGGAGCTTCACTGATATACCATATGTAAGTGGGATTTTTTCCTTAGGGTCTTGAGAACTCTTTTTATTTCTGTTTTGCCATCCCTGTATTGCTGAATATGTCTTGTTATATTGATACCAGCTGTCTTTGGGGTGAAAGGTCTCATGTCAGAATACTCTGGATCAGGCTGTGAAAGATAAATTTCAAGCAGCTGTCCAAGAGGACTTGTTCTTGTTCCTGGCTGTCATGGCTCAACTGCAGAGAAGTTACGTTGTCTTTTTGCTGCTGTTGCAAACACTCCTTATTCTCGGCTGTTTTGCATTTAGATGCACTGTCAAAGCTTAGAGAGCAGAAATTATTGTAGAGATGGGCTATCACCCAGTCATCTTGAAAGGCTTGAGTATCTGAATCTGTGTTTCTGATGTTTCAGTCCCACCAGATCCATGGAAGTGACGGAAAACATTTATCCCACGGTGCCAGTGGTGTCTTCTGTGTCTCAGACTGTCCCTCTGCTTTCCACAAGGTTTTCAAGCATGGACACTGCATCCCACCTGCCCATAATTTCTTCAGTGTGCTAGATCACAGAAAGGCTTACTGAGGAGAGGGAAGTAAGGTGTAAAAAAGGTGCCTAATTTTTGACCGAGGACAGTTAAATTCACAACTGACAATTGCTGTCATATCTCATTGTTATTATGAGTGACCAGAAACAGGGAATCTCCATCCCAGCTTTTGAATGTCTCCTTGCAGATGTGCTGTTCCTGCAAGGATCAGGGGGACAGACGTGGGAGGGAGAGTGGAGCTCCCAGGTCTTTATGAACTGAAGAAAGCAGTGCTACTGCTGGCAGCCAAAGGTCAGGCAGAGATTTGGAAATGGGGCTGTGGTAGTTTGTTCCGCTCATTATGCCCAGTTCTTTCCAGTCAGTTGGTTATCCATTAGTTTAGGAAGTACAAAAATCACCTGGAGGTATCCCAGCTTTTGTAGTGCACATTTAGAAGATGCATGTCCCTGTTGCTCTTGTGACTGTCTTTCCATTTGTCATCTTTCTCATTAGAGAAAGACTTTAGTTGCTAGCCACTGTGCCAGCTCCAGGATTTATAGCAGCTGAAAAGGGTGTTAGGCAGGGAGGGAGAGGTAACTGCACCAACCACAAAATCCCAGAACTCTTCACGAAGTAAATGTATTAAAGGTAGCAATCTACCACTGCAATAAAATGTAGATGCAATAAAAATGTTGTCCACATGTTATTGCACAGAAGCAAAATGCATAACATAAAAATGAAAAAAAAACCCTAAATAGCTACTGGAACTTCACAGGTCTTAAATATGCTGCTGCAGACAACTGTATGGTCCAATGACATCTTGTACATCACATTAATTGCATTGCTTGACAGATAAATCAAACCTTTCAAAGAGCTCTTGTCCCACTCTTGAGACTTTAATGCCATACTTCAGTAGTGGGGGATAGGAGAATAGGGGAGAAGGAAAGCTGAAATCACTTTGGATTAGTTTATTTGATTTATAAGTACCATGAATTCCTTTTTCTCGTTATTCCTTTAACTTTAATGGATGAAAGAAAACTCTCTAGTTCTCTGAGGAGACCTTTGCTTCAGAAAGCATCTATGTATGTTCCCCAAGTTGTCTTTCCTTATTTAATAAAGGAGATTTAAGCAGATGTTTAAGCAGATTTTTTACACTGGTGGGCTTATGAACTAATGAATAGTATTATGTGCTAATATTAAGGATTCATTGAAGGTCCCTTGTGGTCTGAGGCCCAGCAAGTGGAAGATGTCTTTATCTTTGTTAATGAGGGCAGAGTGTGTGGGAAGTGGCTGATACTTTTAAACAGATGTACCTTTCAATGTGTTGTGCATACCATTCAGAGCTGCCATAAATTACCCATGCTGTTTTGTTTAATTAAACATGGAGAACCTGTGATTCGATTTGTTCAGTTCTCTGTGCCGTGTATAGCTAACACTTTAGTCATCCTCCCATATATTTTGAGAATAAAAATCCCTGCAGCTGGAACATGTAGTATTGGCCGTGTTTTCTGTCCAACAAAGACTGTAGGAACACAGAGTTCAAATGAATACATAACGTTTTGTTAAACTTCTGGCAACTTTACACGGACAGACTTGAACAAATGACAAATTGTGCTTGTCAGCATAACAAACTGTGTGTTTCTTGTAATGTACAGTACTTCTGAAACAGCATACCCACAGAGTGTGTATAGTGTTCCTGGGGAAACTGGATTAAAACATAGTGTGAAGGGAGATGTGGACTGCTGTTAATGTTTAAGCTGTATCTGCTAGTGTCCAAAAGCAGACTTCCTGATCTATAGCTAATTGTGGCCATGTTGAGAAGGGAGCATGGCCATGGTAATGTGGTGGTGCAAGGGTAGTGGGTACAGCCTGGTGCTTCTCCAGCCTCTCTGATGCATGCAGCTGGTGGCACAGCTCTGCCTCTGCATCCAATGTCACATCTATGAGCTGCCAGGGCACAGAGCTTCAAAATGCTGTCGGGGAAGAAAATTCAGAAGTCTGCAAGAGATCTCACCTGTTGTCAAGGGGTGTGCTGTGCTCTTTGCAGCCTCTTGTCCTCTGGAGGACAAACTGGTTTAACTGTTTGCATATACCTTAAAATACATTAATACATTTAACAGGGAGATATCAAGTACTTTTAATGTAACTTTGTAAGACTTATTTTTCAGTTTTGTCAAGTCTCTATCAGTATTAGAAAGAGAAAAAAGGCTGGGTTTGTTGAGTTGTTTTTTGGTTTTTTTTTTCCTTTCTCTTATGGCTGGTATTCTGCTTTTTCTCATGTTTGTTTTAGTTAACAGCAAGGGCACTAGCATTCCAGTTTAGGAATACATTTTATTGGCAAAATGATGATGACTAGCTATAGAAATGCAGTCAAGATCTTATAAACAAGCATTTCTTGATAATACTTTTTTTCTGTAATTTCCCAATGACAAAGCTGGGTGTTAAACAAAGTATTAAAAGGGGAAGTGTAAGCCTTGTGTCAATGTAACAGTAAAAACAGTAAAATCAGTGATCCTAAACCTTAATTTAAAATATTATTATGATCTTATTATTTCTTGTGACACTCAACAGTTAAATTTTATACTTAAATGCTGTATCTTCTTTCACTAGCACATAATCTCCCAGTCATATGTTTTATGATGATGTGAGTTTGTATCTTACCAGCAAATGTTCTGGCCAACAATAGCATCATTTTTTCATAAGTAGGAGGAAAAATATTTTAAAAATAGCTTTAGATAAACCCAACCAGCAATAAAAGTTTGATTGTTAATGCAGAAGAAATACGCAATACAGAAAAATGTCTTTTCTAAGTATGTCCTTTGTGAATACCAAGCCATAAACCGATACTAATTTATCTAGAGTATTGAATGGTTATTTTAAGAATAAACCAGAAAAATTAAGAAAAGGATTATAGAACCAAATTATTTAATATTATCAGGCAAGTTTGATGGGTTTGAGTTTATGTATGGAGAAAAGAAAGGTATATTAGTGTGTAACATGCTGCTTATACAAGAGATTGAAACTAAATCAAAATTTTAGTGCATTGTCCTACTATGGAACAGTATGAAATAGTCTTCTCTCATCATTTTTTTCTTAACGTTTACTTAAATCTGAACATTTTTTTAAGATTGACCTATATCCTATCTTTACTTTCAGGTCTGTATTTAACCATGAAAAATATACATAGTACATAACCATTGACTACATACCCGTGAGCTGAATTACCTGAATTAGCTGAATTAGCTGTGTATCTTCATTCTTTGGGAGCTGGTACATGGCTGAGGCCGTTATCATCCATTGAACTGGTTCACTTCAACAATACAGAAAGTCCATCACTGCCATCATAATGGAAAAGAAGTACTGTTCTACTTCAACAGTTATGGAAATAGCTTGTTTCAAATAGAACTCCTAGTGGTTGATAGCTGAGGAAGCACAGTCTAATTCTGGAATTAAAAGAAACACACAACAGTAATAAAGACTACACTTATTCCCACTAACAGATAATACTACTGAAATTTTGACAGCTTATGCACTTGGAAATGCAGTATTTTATTTTGCCAGAATATTGTCTCAAAGGAGAGCAATTTTAGAGAATTGAATCACCTTTAAAGTTTTTAGTCATTCACTTATTAGAAAAACTATTTGCAGTGACAATCTATATAAAGAGGTACCCAGGTTGATAAATCAAGAACAAATATATCAAGCAAACTCAGCAGCTGGGAAGGACTTGCAAAAATTGTTCAACAGCAGCAAAAATAAAATTTTTACTTTTTTCTCCTACACCTCTATCATGATATAGACCAACTGTGAAAGGTAACAGAAATGGAATGTTACCATGGCATTTGATCATAACACAAGCATGGGGAGGAGGTTGGTTTTCAGCTTAGCTTTGAGTTTTGTGACACAGTCCAACATGACCACCTCAGGAAAGGTGCCTGAGGACTGGAGGAAAGCCAGTGTTACTCTAATCTTAACAAAGGGCAAGAAGAAGAACCCAGGAAACTACAGGCCAGTCACCATCACCTCCATCACTAGAAAGGTGATGGAACAGCTCATTCTGGATGTCATCTCTTCATATGAAAGAGAAGAAGGTTATTGGGAGTGTTCAACATGGATTCACCAAGGGGAAATCATGCCTGACCATTCTGATAACCTTCTATGATGGCATGACTGGCTGGGTAGGTGAGGGGAGAGCAGTGGATGTTGTCTACCTCAATTTCAGCAAGGCTTTCGAAACACTTCAATAACATTCTTACAGGTAAGCTTAGGAAGTGTGGATTAGGTGAGTGGACAGTGCATTAAGAACTGTCTGAATGACAGAGCTCACAAGGCTGTGGTCAGTGGTGTGGAGTTTAGTTGGAAGCCTGTAGCAAGTGGTGCTCCCCAGGGTTCAGTACTGGGTCCAATCTTTTTCAACATATTCATCAATGACCTGGAAGAAGCGATGGAGTGTACCCTCAGCACGTCTCAGAAGTAAAAAAACTGGGAGAAGTGGCTGACACACCAGAGGGCTGTGCTACCATTCAGTGAGACCTGGACAGGCTGGTGAGTTGAGCAGCGAGAAATCTAATGAAGTTCAACAAGGGCAAGATTAGAGTTGAGTCCTGCATATGGGAAGGAATAATCCCATGCACCAGTACAGGTTAGGGGCTGACCTGCTGGAAGGCAGCTCTGTGGAGAGGGACCTGGGAGTCCTGGGGGATAACAAATTAAACACGAGCCAACAGTGTGTTCTTGTAGCCAAGAAGGCCAGTGCTGTCCTGGAATGCATTCAGAATAGCGTGGCCAGAGGGTCAAGGGAGGTTCTTCTCCCCCTCTACTCTGCTCCAGTGAAGCCACATATGGAGTAATATGTCCAGTTCTGGGCTCCCCAATTCAAGAGAGACAGGGAACTGCTGGAGAGAGTCCAGTGGAGGGCCATGAAGATGATGAAGGGACTGAAGCATCTCTCTTCTGAGGAAAGGCTGAGAGATCTGGGGCTGTTTAGCCTGAAGGAGACTGAAAGTGGATTCTTATCAACGCTTATAAATATCTAAAGGGTGGGTGTTAAGAGGATGGGGCCAATCTCTTTTCAGTGGTGCTCAGCAACAGGACAAGGAGCAAAAGGTACAAACTGCAACATAGGACGTTCCACCTGAACATAAGTAAAAACTTCTTTACCTTGAGGATGATGGAGCACTGGAACAGGCTGGCCAGAGAGGTTGTGGAGTCTCCTGCTTTGGAGATATTCAAAACCTGCCTGGATGTGCTCCTGTGCAACCTGCTCTAGGTGAACCTGCTTTAGCACGGAGGTTGGACTAGACAATCTCCAGAGGTCCCTTCTGACCTCTACCATTCTGTGACTCTGTGATTCTGATCTTGTGACCACAGGTCTTTGCCTCCTTGTGGGCCAATTCCCACTTACAATAGAGGGCAAATCTAATGCCTTTTCCTATCCTTTGTCACTACAGCTGGACCAAACCATCTCCATATAATAGCTAGTAAAAATGTAAAGACTGATTTTGGGCCTCTAGATTTCCTAAAATAGTTAAAGTTGCTCTAGGAGCTTTGGTGCCAACTATGACTTTTTTTTTTGTGGCTAGTATTGTGTTAGTGATGTACTCCATTAGTCATTTTTGTCTCTAAGCATTCTTGGCTATTTGTCAGTACTCTAAACCAATACTTTCATTGCTGCAACATAATATTGATACGTGAAGAATTTCAGGTTTCAATCCCATGAAGATTCCTTGGATGCTACAAAGGGCATGTTGATCCTTATGCTCTAATTTGCTGCCAAAATATAAGCATCTGTTGTTTGTCAGTGTGCTGGTGGCATTCTAGAGCAAAAAGGAGCATTTGATAGTCCAAAGTATGTTTAGCCGAAGAACAAATTCATTGCAAGCAGTTCACCTAGTGCCCAAAGAATCTGTAGATGTGTCTTATACCTAGAGCTTCTGTCACACCCTCTGAAGTGAAAGACTGTGATTTGCCATGAATAATGCCTTAATCAACAAAACCTAAAAACCTGAATGCGATGTTTTCCTTTTACTGGAGGCTTGTGATGGTGGTCTACAAATTACTGGAAAGAAGGTCACATGTTCCTGCTGAAATGAAGAAGGTAAATGTGCCACTTGCGTGTGAAGCATGGTAGGAATTTCACAACAGGACTGTAAGAAAGCTTAAGTGGCAGATTGTTCTGTAAACATGACCTTCTGGTAAAAACACATACCAAATTCAGGACATCTTTGCTATATTGGAATCACAGTTGTTTACAGCTAGAGAATACCTCTTGGTTTCTTTCAGCACAAAGCAAAATTAAATTTTAAATGAATTGTGATTCAGTAGGTTTTCCATGAACTCTAAAAGTTTCATGTGCATTTTCATTTCCTCCTCATTCCTTTCCAGTCACTGTCACCAGATGTTCGTGTAAGGTATTATGTTTTCAACTCCGGGTGATTAAAACTGGAAATTAAGTGTCAACTAGAAAGCTGAATAGTCTAAGAGCTTTATATAGTGTATAAGTCAAATATAAAAATGTAACTATTTATATGCTGAAAGTAAGAAAATTGCTTTTGATTTAATTCCAAAGCAGATCATGTGAAAGACCTATATTGGTTTCAGCACCTTTCTATCTTTAAGTCATTAAAAAATGCATCAGCACGAGCGATAATTTGTGATCATGTGTGCCTACCTTCCACATCCTTTTACCAATGTCTAGCCTTCTTCAAGAGCTCCTACTAGACTAAGAAAAACTGAAATATTTTGGCATAGAGCATGTTATCAATATGAACACCCCCAAAGAAGTGTTATTTCAAACTTCTTTGTGTTGTATGACAGAGTTGCATGGAAAGGTATTCGTGTGCCATGCTGCATGAATATCCTACAAGCGTGTGTTTTTGTTATGTGAAAAAAATGGCACCACTCAGTAAGCAATTTATCATCATAATTAAATACACTGGTTTATCTGTACACAGCATCTGAGAAAACACACAATACTTCGAACTGATGAGGAAAGACATCTGGAACCCCTTGTGGCTGCATTCTATTATACATTGTTTCCATCTTTATTTTCTGATATGTGAGTTCTTGACAGATTAAATTGTGGAGAGTGATTCTCCTTGGCTGGGAAAAAGAGAAAAAAAGAGCCTGCACACTATCAGTGATTATTTAGATTGAAATTGTAGCCTATACAGTACTCCAGAAATCAGTAATATTCTGCAGTGGACAGATTGTTGCAAGCTGATGAGGTGCAGTATTTAATGAGTTAGTAATTGTTGGGTGAGCTACAGAAATTGACCACTCTGTACTTGTTTTTTGCCTATCCCATGTGGAATAAGATGTTTGATTTTATTTGCAGGAGAAGGTAAGATGTGTACCTGATTACTTAGCACGCTCTGTTTTTTTAGACCACAGTACTAGTCACATAGCAAGAGGGAATGTCCTAGAAGGGCTTGATCTTCACATCACTGTAGGTCCTGCTGTCTGGGTGTGTGCTAACATCAGCCACAAAATCATGCTGTCCAGAGGAATACTTTAGCCTTGCATTTGTTTAAAATTTGGCCTGGTGCTCAGAAATGTTTATACTGAAATAAAACATAGAAGATTACATGATTCCTATCCCAAAGAGCTCCCTAAAATCAATAGCAAAACTGTGTAAAATAAAACCATTGGTTGTTTCTGGCTCAAAGTTTTAGTCAGAGCTGGTCTAATAGTTATAAAAAATGGTCCAATATATAGCGTAATATAATATGTGTTAGACTGTTCTTTATCAGGAGTGTCAACTAGGACTCAAAAAACTTTTTTTTTAATTAAAATATTTTACNNNNATCTATACAGAGTATATATATATTTTTTTTTATGTTTCTGTTTGTGTATATGTGTATATATAACTTATACAAAGAGAGACATCAAATTAGGTACATATGCGCACAACCACATACATGCACTGTGCAATTTAAGAATTTGGGTATTAATGTGAATTACCAATGCAGCTGTTAATGCTTTAGCATCTTCACCTTTGAAATTAGTATGCCATATACTCACTGGGGTTCTCTGAGCTACAACTACTAATCTGGCTGTTCTGTCACCACACAAGTGGGACTTCCCTAAATCTTCTGAATTCTTCAACTGAAGTCATGTGTCAGGCTTTCCATCTGCTCTTTAAATTTCTGGGTACTAAGGGAGTTGACCTGTTTTTTGCCCAGATTAACTAAGGTGCTTTTGGAAACAAGTCAGTTTGGGAAAAAAATGTCACGTTAAGTTAAAGATAGAAGTGTGTGGAACATGAAAACTTGCTGCATTTTGTGGTTAAAAATGTCTAAGTGAAACTTGAAAAATACAGAATGACTTCCCCTATACCCCCAAAACTCTATTATTCAGCTGGATATACAACCGATACTGGCATTGTGAATCTAGGGATTTGCAATTAAAGTGTATCATGTTATTGTTTTTACACTGGGTTTGGGCAGTCCCTTTGAACCTGTTCTACTCTGGTGCACTTTGGTTTTGGGATGCTGATTGTGCATAATTTTCAAATGTAAAGTGGCAGAATAGGAGCCTAGTTCCTCTTGATCAGCTTCCATGGCTGTGCTCATAACTTTGCACTAGAAACTTGCACTTTCTCTTAGAAACCCACAGAGAGTGAGTCACTTATCTACACCAACTTGTTCTGTTTCTGTTCTTATCAGCGCCACCACTTAAGAATAAGAACAACCACCTTAGAAAAACTGAAGGAAATATCAAATTTTTTGTGTGAAAAAACCCCAAACCCTGGATCCACCTATTACCTGAAATCAAACTTACCATTACCTTTTTCTTATCCATATGCAAACAGAAGAATAAGAAGATAAACAGGAGAACTGAATGAACAAATGAGAAAATGTGTGTTCCTGAGGTTTCTATCCCAAGGTCAAGACATCTGGAACCACTGGATAAGATATTTAAAAACATCTGAACTGCCAGGAATGTCCTGAACCAACAGTTCCTATTGTGAGGAATTTAGAAGTTTCACGGTTTATTTCATAGAAACATAGAATCATTAAGGTTGGAAATGACCTTAAAGATCATCAAGTTGAACCAGCTACTAAACAACTGTCTATTCTAAAATGGAAAGAAAAAGAAATCTCTCAACATTTCAGTATGAAGGAGGGAGAGGGAGGCCATAGTCAGTGGAGGGAGAGAAATTTCCTCAGAGGGAGAGGTAATACAAGAGAGTATCTTACAGTTCCCTGAAAACACTTGCTCTGCCCATTGACAATAAAAAGAGTTTAGATATAAAATATTTTCTAAACCCTATAGGCATTTTGAAGTTCCCTCTTCCTCATAATGAAACAATTTTATAATACATATAGCATATAGTTTAAATATAGGTTGCATACATTTTAAAGGCATTGCCTCAGTGCATGGATGTAGGTAGATAGGGAACATAACTGTGAGCATGCTAAGCACCAAACTTGAGGGAAACAGATGAACTCCTCTGTTAAAACTCTTAGAAACCAACATAGTTTGCAGAGTTTTCTGTTCTGATGAAATATCTGTTTTGCTGGGAAAGCCTGTTTCAAAAAGTTCCAGATCCTTATTCCTAGAATATATCTTCTGGTCTTTCAGACTGCTGACCTTTCTTCACATAACTGTGTTTTTTTTCTTTTATGTAAAAGGGGGAGGAGGAGTGGATAGCTTTATAAATAAAAGTCAATCAAACTCAGTATAATGTATGCTGTTTATAGTAACTTATACAGCTAATGGGTGAAAATGTAACCAGGATTCTTGTTTTGTATTGTTTTGATTTTGTGGGAGACTTTTTGAAATGATGCCAGTAAGCACTGTCCTGTATGGGGAACCAAGTGATGTTCTTTAGCCTCCAGAATATACAGAGCTTAAGAAAAGATGTCATACAAGTTTAAAGTCTTTCAGTCCATTCCTCGATAACCTAAAAAGTGAATTAACTTCCCAAAATATAAAGTACACAAAAAATGAGACTCAGTAAAGTTACTTACCTAGAGGTATAAATGCAAATTTCAGAAAAACCTGGAGCTTCTGTGTTAAAATCTTGGCCTACGTTTATGAAGAGTACTGTAGGAAAAAAAGATGAACTATAGGAAATGTTTGTTTTAATGAATACTAAATCCAGATTTCTTTCTCTTAAACAGTCTTATGTAATTTCATTACTACTTCTCTGTACATGTTTTCCAGAGAGCAACATCCTGTAAACCATAAGAGAAATTCAAGAAGTTATTTAAAACAAAACATTAGGTAAAATTTATCTCTTACAAATACCACATGTATAAATGCTGTTGAACTCACATGAGGAGACATAGAACATATGTGGATGTTATTTCAAATTTTTCATGCCAATTTACCGCTACTTGCAAATTCCAATGAGTAAATTATGAGCTGAAGAATGAATTAATTTAAGTGCCTGTGCACTGATAAGCAAAGTTAACAGAAAGTGGGAAACAAATATAAACCAGCAAGAAGCCTTTATGTAATTGATGGGAAAATAACTTGTTTACATTTCTTGTCAGTGCATCCCTAACATGTCCTTACATGTTTGCCTCTGTGTTGTTTAGAGGAAAAAAATTGCCTACGTAGTTACAAAACCTTAACTGAATGGTGTTTTCCACAGGAACAATGACTTGAACATTTTGTCAGACAATGAAAGCCAAATATGTACTGCCAAACACTTTTTCAAGCTACAAAAGTGTATAACTGACAAAATAATAAAAATTAAAAAGCAAATAATTTTTTTCCTTTAAATTATTTTTCTCTTGTAAAAGAATAATATACATAACAAAGAAAATAATGTGTCAATATCCCATCCAGTTGTGGACAAAATCAAATAAAAGGAGTAAAAAGTTAATTATTTAACCAGAAATGTGGTTTGCAAGCAGTTATTGGTGCTGTACAGATTGTGTATTAGAAAAAAAATTAAAAACAAATTCTTCCTTCAAGATGTAACATAATTGGCTATAAAATGAACACACTTTCACTCTAACAAGTAAATTAATTTTATTTGGTTCTCTAGTGGACATTGATGGAATTACCCTATAGTTATGTGAGCAAAGAACAAATTCCTGCAGATACATGGAACAGTAACACATTCACTCTCTCGAGCATTTTAGGGCTATTTTAGGCTATCATACATGCACAATGAGAGAGGAGTCCATGTTTCTTAATCTAAAATGATACTTCATTAAAAGAATTCTTCAAGTAATTTTAACGCATGTATGAATAAATGTGTTACTGGTACCTTCTGCTCAGCCACCAGTGATCCCTCAAAGTGCAGTGTAGGACACTGAATAGCTGAACACCTGTACCTGATTGCTTTGATGTCCCATTGAGCGGATACTTTTTTATTTTTTTAGCACAGGAGATGTTTCAGCCTAGGATAAAAAAAATCCTGAGGATAGTGTGTTGCAGAAATATCTTAATGCTTTACTCCAACTGCATGTTTGAATGTAGCCTCCCTGCTGGCGTGCTAGCACGTGTAGGGTGAGAGCCTGGGATGGGTTGATAGTGATATGAGAGCTCAACAGGCCATATATCTGCCACTTGGAGCAGAACAGAGGGACAGCTCTCCACAGCTGCTGGGGAGCCTGGCTCCCCTAGAGCATCTTTGCTCTTATCCTGACAAGAACCACATCATCCTCAAGTACATACCAGGAGATTTTAGGGGAAACTTCCTTCCCTGAGGACTAGTCTAAAAGCCTCTATCATTAAAAGCAGGTGTTATGTCTTTTCTAATTAACCATGTTTGTCTCAGTGCTATGATTCAGATCCAGGGTATTTTTAGTGTCTTGTGGTCCAAGGATAGCTGATTCATATTGCCTTCATGTACTGCTTTGGACTGGTGTTGCTATTTTGCTGATGTTACTCAAGCTCAGCATTCACTTAAGACGTCTGCTGGTGCATTAGACCATGTCTGGTATACACAGGGCAGAGTTTATTCCTGCATCATCAGCAGCAATAGTCTTACAGACCGCAGACAGCTGCTCTCATTCCCACCCTTTCAGCTCCATTTGTGTTTCAAATGCAGTCACTTGTGTTCAGCCACTGCAACATCCTAGACAACACTCTTGAAGCATCAGTCTCTGGCTTGCATTCCTGCAACTCCTGCTTAGGCTTCATTCTGTTTGGTTTCCTTCTTCATGCAAGATTTGTTGGGTTCTTCACCTGTTGCCTGAGTTGTGTAAACTTCTCAGGAAACCTGCACTGTAGCAACACATGCAGTTACCTGCTCCTGAGCTCCTCACTGATCTTTCTCCACTCTGCTCCCCTCCTGCAAAACCCTCTCTTCATTTGTCAGGCTTTCCTGATATGTCTTCTTGCTTGAGTAGCTCAGTATGTTTGATCAGTAGCACCCGGCAGTACATGTCACCCAGATCATGCCAGCACTGAGCACAGGGATTTGGCTCTCATGCATGTAATGCATGATGGTGGCCCCAGAAGATAGGAGAGAGTCAGTAAGTTTCTTTTGCCCTATTTCAGGTGTGTGGAAGTCAGGCATCTTGTCTAGGCTTCCTCAGTGGTGGAGAGTGAGAAAGGGCATGCTTTCTTTGCAGTATTAAAATCACCTCCTCAGATAGTTGTGATTGTCCCCACAGCTGGAGGGGAGATTACAGCACATGCCTTGGATTGGCTGCTCAACTCTGAGAATTCTAACGTGGGCTTTGGGAAGTCTGTGGCGAGCATCTCCATTTCACCTGATTGCAAAATCAGTGATACAAACAGCATGATTTGAAGAAAATGGCTATTATGTGAAGTTGTCAGTGCTGTTGCCCTTTCTCACTGAGCTTTGGATGTGAAATTGGCAAAAAATATAGCAAGAGACCTCCCACTCCCTTCTAATACTAAAGGTCAGTAGACACTTATATTGATTAGGAAACAGCTAAACATGAGAAAAATAAATCAATGGAGAAACAAGAATTGTTTTCCTGCAGAATGTAAGGCCATTACAACACTGAGTGGAGTATCTACAGTAAAACAAATAACTATCTTTCAGAGTCCAAGATGGGGGTTTGCCTGCTGAAACTTGCATCCTCTTGGACTGTAGTCCTTTGCTTCAGATAACAGGGCTTCCATTTGCACATGCAAGATACAACCCTCAAGGAGTTGGCAAGATGCCAACAAACCACTTATTTGGATATGATTTTGCTGACTGTGGAAAATAGATGATCTGGAGAAGAATGGTGGGCTCACACATGTTTGTGTGTGTCAGAAGTATGAGTTCAGTAGGGTGAGAAGCTAGGATACTGTTAATTTTAGTGAATCACAACATTTAAGAGAGTAGATTGAATTTTTTATGCACTCAAACTGAAGTTTTTTTTGATATTTGGAAGCTGTGACAGCAATGCACCTTGTTCTACTCAGTGTGTAAAGCTGTGTGTACTCTGTGTTGTCCTGTCCACTCCACTGCTGTGCTACTTGTGCTATAAAGAAAGCAGAGACTGAGGTGGCTTTTCCAGTTCATATCTTATGTACTTATTTACTAAATACTTATTTTATTAATTGATAAAATGCATAAATAGCAATAAGTATTTCTAATAGTATTCCCAAATACACACCAGTGCTGCAAAAATTTGTCCTTGTAAATTGCCTCCCAGTTGCTTCAGGGATCTCCTTTATTAAGATCCAAATTCTATCTTCATTCATCAGTAAAGGATAAAACGCAAATAAGAAAAAAACCCCAAAAAACTGGAGGAAAAACTGAACCACAAATCCTATAACACATGAATGGAATATAAGTGGGTTTTATCCATGTTGTTTCCTTATAAAGGTGTTAGAGACAACTGATGTTACAGAGATGCACAATGAGGTTTTTTCTGACTTACAGAAGTTTTCCTTGTGTTAGGAGAATATAAAGCTACCTTCCCAATGATTTTTCAAAATAAACTCTGAAAGAAAAAGATAAGAAGCAATGACAGTATCCCGACTCTCTCTGCAATGAACATATGACTGGCTCACCATTCAGACATATGGTCAGAAATGCAGTCACCCTCTCCACAAAGAATTTCCATTTATTTGTGTTTGGGAACTTGCCATGGTCAGTAACCTAATCAGGGCATAATCAAAAGTTATTAAAGCCAGTGGTCATCTTGCCACCTGGATTTACTGAGTTTGAGGTCAAGTCCTATAACTATATATAAAAGAGTCTGCTCTAAATCCAAAGAAAATTCTCTTCACTAAATGACTGGAGAAAAAGTGAATAAGCACCTTAAGCAATGAAAAATAACTGTTTAAAAGGGACTGTCAGTCCAAATTATCTGGCATATTGTAAACGAGAAGAACAGCCATTTCTGTCAAACTTTTGCTTTATAAATGTTCTTTTTACTAATGTTTTTTCAGTTCATAAAGGCCTGGGAACACTGCAAGCTTTGTCTTACAGTGAAGTCAACTTTTAGGTATAAGCAGGAAGTATAAAAGAAATAACAATATTGCATTTATTCATTTTCACATGTTTCTACTCTTGGGCTAGTACATGGATAAAAACAAGGAAAACCAGCAATGGTTTTTGTATCTTAGTTTCAGTACTGTGGTGGCAGTATTGTGTGGTCATTTCTACCATAAATAGCCGTGAATCTAGCTAAACCCGAACATCAAAACCTAGACTTTGCGTAGCTGAAGGCTCTATAAGACTGTAAGGATATGCTAAGTAAAAATATTAACAAGTGTGTAATTGTGGAAGAAATGTACTTTCATTTTCAATACCAAATCTTACCTGCACTTTGACATCACTTATAATTTTGCTGTAGGATTCTGGAAGATCTTTTAGTCTGGGAAAGAACATTCACTGTTGATCATAAATCAGTTTGAAAATTATGAGAGTGTAAATGTATTAATTGCATTGGTTTTATTGCTTAAATGCCTGGAAACTACTAATTTAGATAATAAATTAAAAATTATAAACTAATAAAAAAATAATATGTATAGATCTCTATTCACAGGTCTGTAAGATTTGCATTTCCTTATTGTTTAAGGCCATTTCAATTTTACACCATTTCATAGTTGAGATACAAAGGGAAACTTGAGGAAGGAAGGACTTATTTTGAAACAATTGTAAGCAGAAAATGATAAATTAAGCAGATTTTAAGAGTTCTATCTAAACTTTTCTACATCATCCAAAATAGCTATCACAGAAATAATTAGAAAGCTGTTAAAATGGATTCAAGTCAAAATGGTGGTCAAAACATAACTTTTAGGAACAGTTTCTGTTCTAGGTGAATGTCTTTCACAAAATAAATGGGCTTTGGAGAAGAAAGTAAAAATACAGATTATGAGGAAAGTGTCCAAAGTTATCTGAATGCTTAGAACAGAAATAGAAAATACACAGATAAATATAATATTATTTCTGCCTTTAGAAGTCAGAAATAAAATATATTTTCATCCTTGTTTTCTTAATTCTAAGTCCTCAACATGAACATAGTAAGTTTTTATGTTAATTTGGAGATGAAATTTACTAAAGTTTTTTCATAATTTTACTACGCACAGGCATTTTATCCACATAAATTTTCTTGGTACCTTGCCAGTAGCACAAAGAATTGTGGAATCAGTAGTGAGCTATTTTATTTTGAAAGACTGAATGAGACTAAATAGGAATTAAAAATAGCTGTGCTTGTTGGATGAATGAATAATATCTGTCATGTAGATTCACAGTATGAATTAGATAATAATCTCTGAAACAATTATCTACAATTACTCCATTACCTTAGGGAACTAGAAAGATAAAAGGCTGTGAAAGCATAAATAAAGATCATTTTAAACCTTTCCCTGTTGATTTACACTACACACAGGAAGAACTAGTTTTGACTTGAGCATTTGCTAATAGCTTTGGGCTACATACATTTGGAAAGGGAGTTACTTATGCCTGGCTCCTCTGGCTGGATATCCTGTAAGAGATCAGATCATCCCTCTGAATGGGGTCATCACACACCTGGCTGTCCTGTCGGCTGGGTGTGTCAGGCACCAGACAGCCTGTTTGTCCCATCTGCTTCAGAGAAAGTGGACTTCTGACATGCAGCCTCCTTGAACCCTGCAGATGGTCTGTGGAAGGTGCAGGTTTCTCCTTGCCCTGAGGTCTGAGTAGGGCTATAACAGAGATTGTCCTCTCTGTCAGCCCAACAGAGTCTGAGGTGACAGGATGCCCATTCTTGCACTGTTTATCTGATGCTGGAAGTCAATGCCATGAACACTGCACTTCCCTGGACTCATGTTCTGAATGTTTAACATTAGACTCCAAATTAGTTTATTCTTAATGCTGAAGACATACTGTGTTCTAGAGGGGCAAAGCTTTGAAGTAATTCCTCCTCCCACACTGCGTCTCTTCATCCTGCATGTAATACAGAGGACCAGGTCACTAACTGTGTCTTTATAAAAATAATTAACAGAAACAGACTAAGTCATCTTCTTGGGTCAGAACTGCATCTTGAGTGCTTTTGGCCATTATGACTGCAGCAAAGAAAAACATCTCACCCATCTTCAGCATTCAACCTCA
The DNA here is from genome assembly GCA_024336885.1 of Actenoides hombroni. Taxonomy (NCBI): domain Eukaryota; kingdom Metazoa; phylum Chordata; class Aves; order Coraciiformes; family Alcedinidae; genus Actenoides; species Actenoides hombroni. The sequence goes on from WUAM01000089.1 coordinate 5,257,851, forward strand.
GGTACCATTCTGTGTCTCTTAGAACCTATGGTTTTCTTTGTGTTTCTGTAAGTACAGAGCTGCACAAAATATATGCCAACTATTAGAGGATGGAAACTGACTTGTAACATTTTGTGCCCTATATAGATCATGAAAATGTGCACTCCCACCATCATTTTGGTTAATTAAGTATTGTGTCTGACTTCAGCCAACACCAGGGAATGAAAGGGAGATAAGTGTATCAAACCAAACTAACAGCTCTGCAAATGATAATAATGGAATCTACTGGTTTTGTACAAGTTATGTTGTGTCTTTGGTTAATAATAAAACTATCATATCTGTCAAACTGACCAGAATTAATAGAAATGCAAATGGAATTAAAAGAGCAGTAGATTAAGTGGACACAGATAAGGGTAAGAGGAGGTAGTTTCTGCAAAATAAGAGCACTTTGCCAGATGTTTCCATGCAAAAACAGATGGAAGCTGTAGCATTATTTATTTTTTTAACAGAATACAGAGTCTAAATTGGAAGAAGTATGACTGCACTCATAAAGACACATGTGAGTCAATTTTTTAAATTGATTGGTTTGATTGCCAACAGTGGTATGGTTATGGCAAGCATGGCCGTCAGCTGCCGAGGACTTTTCCAGGTGGGCTCAGAACATGTAACGTGGTAGCTAATAAGTGAACCGGTTAATGCAAGGTAAACTTTTCTGCACCTTCTTTTCCTCTCCTCACCCCTCAGCAATGGTGTGAGGATATTTTCTTACCTAATATTATGTGAGATAACCTACATTAAAAATAGACAGATTAGTTAAAACGACTTAGCAGTGTTGGCCTTGTGTTACAAAAAACCTGTATTATCTGTAGTAGTATCTTTGCCTGAGTCCCATTTGTTCAATCAAGAGAGTCTGAAGTTTTCTCAGGGGTCAGTGAAAATTAGTATGGATATTTGCTCTGCATAATAATATGCCTTAATAATGAGGGAGGCTATGCTTGTATATGGGAGATAACAAAGTGCAGAAGGTCCAGAATTAGCACTGAAGTGCTTCCTCTTACAGTTCCACCCCACTATCCTGAAGTCCCCATGTGCACGCAGCTCCCCATCTGGGCTAGCTCTTTCCCTGCTTCACCACTTTCTCCTATGACCAATTTCTGCCTTTCCTGGAATTCTTTTTAAAATTGCTACAGAGGGGAATACTTTTTCTCTTAGCAGCTCTGGCTACAGTCTATCACCAAGTCTGTTTTGTTAACTGATGCTGATTTTTGTGCTTTGGCTATGTCTTTTTGTATTTCTGGCTTGAATTTACCAGGCTTTTAAGACAGAAGTGTCCAGAAGATATTGCTAAATATTTTGTCAGGGCTAGATTAGGTACAGACACAGGTTTGTGTAAGCATTGATGTCCAACAACAGTGTCTTAGCTACCTGAGGTTTTTGTGGCCTTTCTGGCTCAACATTTCCCTAATATGCTGGGGTAAAAAGGTCTGTTCTACCACATCTCCAACTTTGTGGAGTGATATAATACCACTTTGTATGACATGGTGATGTTATGCAACACAGATGTGACCTATCACCTGTCCCCATGATGTGGCTAATTCAGCCATTTCAGCAAGATATGATAGCAGTAGAAGTTGCATCATCAGTTCATGTTAGTGTGTCAGCATGGATTTGATAGGCCTTGTAGGACACAGGTTGTTCTTCAGACCCTTGAGCATACTCCAGTGGAGGAAAAGCACTGAATTTGTAAACAGTACAGGTATCAGATCTGGCCACCACATACATATTATTTCCCAGGCAGTATTTTCTCCTTGAATATGTACTGAGCTTCTTTCCTGTGCAATTTGCTTCTCCGTTCATATGTGAATGCCCAGTTGTGTTCTGCACCTCTGCGTGCAGAAGGGGAGGGATTTGTCTCCCGTAACTTCAGATGTGGAGAGGCACACCTTGGACTTTCTTTAGTGTCAGCTGAAAGAAAGGACGGATTCTGGGACGCAGTGACTCTGAAGTAGTCTTACCTACTAGGTGAACTGAACACTCTTACCTAAAAGGTAGATAAAGTGCTTACCTTAGGACATAAAGAATCAGGCTTTAGAAACACCTAAGGCCTGAAGTCACTTTCAATGACCTCCAAGAAGGTCTAAAAACCTGAATTTAGTCACATGAATATGCCATAAGAGGCCAAAATTAAACCTATTGAGTGGCTCAGATTACTACTAGTTGCTGATACAAGCAGGGACAGGGTCAATGTACCAGGTTAATTCTTAAATTTGGGGTCTTCTTTGGACTTGTCTGAAGCATGGGCCTAACTTGTATGATGACTCTCTAAAACTTAGAGAGCGAGTAGCAAATTAACTTTGAGCAGTGCTTCCCTCATAGGAGAGAAATAAGGGTATAACCTGTATCTGGATATCCAGGGGTTTTTATTTCTTATATAGACAGATGATTTTTGTTTAGAGTGGGGAATGTTTATCCACTCTTCTCCTGGAACCAAAGGGAATCAAAGGAAGATAGTGCAGAGGAAATTAGGAACAGGCACTCCTGCTAGTTCAGTGTCAAATGATAAGCTACACAAAAGGTTACAAATTAAAGAGACTCACTCTTTGACAGGTAGGAAAAGTATGAAAGCAACATAATCTAGAAGTCATGGCAAAAAATAATCACTTTTAGACATTTGAGGTCCTTGCAAAAATTCTGAAAAAGAAAAATGCTATCAGCCATCACTGCTTCCAGAAAGAAAATAAAGGAAATGTATATATGTAAGGTTCTTTTGTTCTTGTACAGGAATGTGATTTTTTCTTATCTTGTGGTTGCAGCTTTCCCTAAGATAAAATAATTACCAAGTGTAAGGCTAATTTTCTGACATCATTAATTGGATCATGAAAATTGTCTTAAAAGACAGTCTAGGGGATTTGGCTCTGAAAAGCTTACTTAGAAAAATCTGCAACTTATTTAAAATAGTTACATTTTTGAGAGAATGTAAGGATAACTTTGATTGGAAATAAATTTTTTGCTGTTTGCAGTACATTCTTTTCCTTATTTTTACTTAAGCATCATAGCTGTAATTTTATAATTTGAGGACTTCTGAACTGTGTGTTGAAGAAGAATGGAACTTTTGTCTTTTTTATTTCTTTACTACAAGGACTGTGTTCAGTTCTATATACCATAAACATGTTAAGCTGTATATAGTGTAGTTAATAAATATGTCAAATAGTTTCTCAAGTCACATTTTAGATTGTCAAAGTGGCACTTGAATGACAAACACAATGAATTATTCATCTAAGACATTTTCTTCAGAATTTTTGCATTGCAAATAAAAATTTTTTGTTGAATGTTTTATCACTCAACGTAAAAAATAGTCTCACAACAATACTTCATTGCAGAATCTGCTGAAATATGAGGACTGCTAACAGGAGCTGCTTATGCATAAAGCCTCGTGGTAGCAGGAAATTAATTTCTAGATTAAGCCTCATGCCTTGCCTGGAGTTTTAGGTGAATCCTCTTCTGATGGTCTACCCCAGAAAGCTTTCATTCCTTTCAAAGGCTTTGGGAAAAATCTGATTAGACAACCAAACCATGCTGTTGATGAGTTAGTGGAACCTAATAAACCTCATTTTTTCTGCAACTGTTGTAAACTGTCCCTTGCCAATCCTTTCTGTGTCTTTGATCTTATAAGGCAACTTTGGCTTATTAAAAGGGCAAGCTAAAACGATCTTTTAACAGAAACCTGTTCTTTTGAACAAACAGGATTTTGTGTGACGTGTCTGCAGAAAATACTGATTTGGAAAAATTGTATCTCAGTTTATGGTGATTGTATCTGAGTTGTGTCATAGACTGATGACATCTCTGTGGTTTACTTTCTTTGTGTGGACTTTGATGTGATACCTTAATCTGAGAATACTTCTGTGTGAGAGTGTTGATGTTAACATTTTCTAAAGCAGACATACCTGTTTCCAAGTAAAAATTCCACAAGCAGATTACAGAAAAACAAGGTTTTAGGTGTCATAACAAGTGAGAAAAACCTTAAATTTATTTCCTTTGCAAATTGGCCCTTAAGGCAGATTTCCCTGGGCTAAGTTAGCCCACTGGAAAGTGTGAGCAGGAGAACTGCAGCCTTCCAGATGTCTGAAAGTTTTCTGTCCTGTGGTACTTTGAGTTAAACATACTGCGAGTAACATTCAAAAGGTCCCAGAGTTAGTGAAGCAGTGACATTTCGAAGAGGCTTTGCCAGAATTGTCATATTAAAAGCATTTTCAAAGCACTCCAGTGAGGGCTTAGGTGCCTATCACACACACACACAAGCGCCAGAAGACTTTTCTATGTCATCAAAGTTTTCCATTTACATAGGAATCTCTGTGTATCATGGGACTCTGGGGCAGCCAGCAAGGATTCAGCCTGTGTAATGAATGATGGATGGGAAGCTGCTGCTTCCATGTTTTTTACTGTTTGAGACACATTTTAAGGCTGAATGACAGTTCCAGGATCACACTTTGTTCCTTTCATATCTCTGTGAAAAACAAGACAAAAAAAGAACTGAGCTCCATCCCCTGCCAGAACATGGAAATATCTGTTCAAAAAGCAGCCACTACTATTTTAAGGGCCAAACGCTGGTTACCAGTAGTCTGAGTGGGTGGAGAGTGTCTGAAGGACTCTGCACCCAGACAGTGGGAAGCAACAATATTTCTGCTACTGATTTATGAGTTGAGACTCTCAAAGGCTGTTTAATAAAGTTCAGATCCAGGAAGAAACTTATGGCTCATCATCAGTGAGACCCTCAAAAAAATAACGGTGAAATTCCCCTCATTCTTGCCCCGGTATGTATTTGCTGGTTCTAATGAAATAGTGACTCAGCACCAGATGACTGAGAGAAGGGCTTACAAGCTGGATTTAGGTACTATTGGGGAAAAAAACCCCAAACAAACAGGGAAGAGAAAGATGAATTAGACCCTTGTACAGTTACATACTGTGGAAGTGGACATGTCTTCTGGTACTTGTAGCAGCTACAGCAGTAAGGTAAATGACTAGCCTGTCTAGGCACTAGTTCTAATTAAATACCAGTGAAAAGTCTTATTTCTTGCTGTATAACTCACATATTATGGTGGCCTTTGAAATTAAAAGAGATGGAGAAAAATTTTAAAGGAAGTTACAAATCTTGCATTGATGAAGCTTTATGATGAAGGGCAGAAAGATTTATCCAGACTTAGTGAAAGATTTTGAATAGATATGGATAAAAGACATTGAAATTCCAAGTGGATGTGCAAACACTCATGCAAAATGTTTCTGTTTTCTAACCAATGCACTGTCTTACTTGCTATCTCTTTCACTGAGTCATCTGAGTCTGTGTCGAACATCTATAAGAGGAATTCCTGGAAATAATTTTTACTGTTATTGCATGCTCAAATTGCAACTTGTGGGGCAATAATAGGTATAAATTTTGAACAGTCTTATATAAAGGTATTATTGAGAGATCACACTCTCAAACTCCCTTGGACTTTGTAGTAATAACAAAGGAGGGTGTTCCTCTCTGAAAAGGGATATAAACCCAATTTCAGTACATGTGGCCAGCTTAAGCTTTTGTCAGGAGAAGGATGGTATGCTTTTAGCACAACTTCTATAGGAGAACTTATTTTGTGAAGAAGAATCATGCTAATGCAGGGAAGATGCTCAAAGGAGGATAACTCAGTGTCCTTCTGAAAGAGACAGAGAAAGTAACATGGCTTATCTGACAACAAATATTTCTCTGCAAAGTATCAAATCCCATGACAAAAATGTGTGAATCTGTGCTATCATCTCAGACTGTACACTTCATGTCTGAACTAAATGACAGCTAACAGTCAGATCAGCAGAAACTTATACTGGAACTGCTTGTCTTGAAAGCCCAAAAGCAGGAAATACAGCTGTGGTGCAAAAAAAGAGTTGTGTCTCCCTGGTAAGTCTTAGAAACCACACAGCAGTCACACAAACTACCTTCTTAACTGCTACCACTGTTCAAGAGATCTGATGTAACTAATAATGACAATTGTCAAACTCAACCATGGCCAGTATTTCAAATTGTTACTTTGATTTGTATTTCTTTCATTTTTTCTGTTGTAGAATGTCCTTTAATACCAAGGTCATTGCTTACTAGTTAATTTTGTCAAATATATTTTGCAGGCATATTATACATTCTCCAGGATATTTTTTAAATTTACTTTTATAAATTCATGATTTGATCATACATGTGGTGCTTTTAATGAGCACAGATACATCACAATAAACAAAATTACATTTATTTGCTGCTGTCTGTATACATTATTCAGTGTGGCTAGGATTTATTCTTATGTAGGATCCTACTAGCTACACAAAAGGAAGTCTGGAAATTTGGAACAACTCTATGACTGCAATTAGAGGGGCAACCAATAACTATTTTCCAGCTTTACAAAAGCCACATACATACAAGATGCCAGATGCTTAATGGTTTCATATGTCAGTATCATGTAAATGAGATTTTCTAAATAAATATTTCTAAATAAAATTCTTCTTCCTCTCACCAACAGAGACAAGATGGAATTACACCCTTTCTAAAACTTGAAGTCCCTGGGAAGGAAGTAAATAAAAGTAGCTGCATTTGAGGCATCCCAGATGAATCCTGATGGAAATATCAAACCTCCAAGAACTAGCAGTTAACCAACCACTAGATAGCATCTAATTAGTGAGCTTGAAATGAGTGGGACTGGGCGCTTCATTAAAATACCAGACTTATTTAGGAGATAAAATGAGGCTAGATTGCTTTCTCTTGTCATAAAAGTTGCAGATCTGGATAGAAAAATGTTAGAACAACTCTTCTGTTACAGCTCAGCTGTTTCTTGAAGCACTGCTTTTCTTTTCAGATTTGTTGTTAATACCACAGAATTTTCATCCAGAAGAATTTGTGCTACTATTTCAGATCTTGAGTGGATTGCAAAATTGTTCTGGGATATTGTCTCATTTCTACAATATTTCTTCCTTGCAACATCTTAAAAACAAACAAAATGAAAAGAGAAATCTATTAAGCATAAAGATGGGAGTGTTCTCATGGAATTAAGTTATATGATGAAACTAGAGTTCTCTCTGCCAGGTACTGGGAAGAGAGAGTGCCAAGTAAAGAATGAATGGTGGAAAATTGGCATTTAAATAATTGTAAAGGAAAACAGAGATTGCAATAGGCTATCATTAAAATGTAGGTTTTTAAAATCAAAAGCTGGTTGCAATTTTGACAATTCTAACTTGGCAGATGGCTGTAAACAAAATTACACTTTTCATCTTCTCTGGAAATAGTAGTTAATAACTCATAGGCATTTCTGGCCTGTGGGACTCCAAAAACAAATCAGTATGCCTAGATGACATAGTAACGGGTGGTTCATTGAAACTGGTACCAGTATGAACTATCTCAGAGCAGTGTGGTAATGAAAACTGTAAGTGAAAGAGTTTTTAAATGAAGGAGACTATGCAGTAAGCGAGAATGAGAAGCCTGGTGAGATCTATTTAATTGGCATTGGGATAAATGGTTCTGGGAAGAAGCAGAGATGATTTGTGAGATGCACTTCTGTTTTTACTTCCCTGAAAAACAAAACAAAACAAAACCAAAAAACCCAAACATGGACCTACAAAGTATATGTTAGCCAGCTGTATCTATAAGTCCACGTATTGCCTGTTTGTGGAAGAGAGTGATGCTCTGGTCAGTATGATGAGCTGCATCCCTTGAGTAGCCCTCCCATGAATGCAGGACAGGGAAGTCTATTTCTTCCAGAAAGGTCTGGGAGAGAAAAGAGACAAGTTCTTCCATCTTTTCTGTTAACTTACTCTCACAAACAGAAGAGAAAAAGTTTGCTCTTAAGTGAAATACTGTCATTTGCAAAGCTATAGAGAATACGTGTGTGTATTTCTGAAATCATCACACATTCATTAGGTCACTCAATAGGTAGCCCTTTATTTTAGGTCAAAAAAAGAAATGTTAAACACTGAGCATGCAAGTTAAGTACACACAATCAAGAAAAAAAGTCTGTGATGAGCCATGTAATGAAATTAACCTACTTGGCAAAATATCAGAGAAAATTATTGAAAAAAAAAGGAGTAACAAACTATAAATATTTCCAAACAGAGCTTATAAGGAAGTACTTGTTTTTAAGGAATGATACATTGTGCTGCTTCGGGAAATTCTCATTAAAAAATCCTTAGCACAGCTATAGTGGAAAATCCATTTTAATTAAAGTTGGCATTCACACTAAAATGTTAAATGGAAATGTCAACATTTTGTAAAATTATTTGGCATATTTAACCCATACATCTGTGTAATTATAGTGTCATTTTTAAAGTAAAAAAATATTTTTTGGCTAAAAATACAAATGTCAAGAGAAAATGCATAAATTGTCTCATACTGTCTTATTAGGAGGTAATGTTATATATGTTGTTAATCTTTTGGTTGAGTTTAACTTCCTAATTTGTTTCATTTATGTAGAAGCCATGGCATTAGAAAATAGGTGTCAGATCTTTACGTACATAATCACCCCATTCAAGGTGACAAGAAAAAATACTTGCCTGGGAAAAGAGCAATGGTCAGTCACAACCTTTCTGTAGTATTATTTTGAATTTACTAATTCACATTTTAGTTTAACAAAGGCACTGTGGATGGCAGGCAGGATATGTCATCTGGAAATAACTGCTTCTACAGGGAATAACAATATGGTTAAGTATTACCTTCTAAAGATCCATGGCTTACCTGACACTCCTCAGTTTTTAAATATAAAGACTTTTTTTTCCCTTTAGAAAGTAGAAAGACAATCCTGTAAATGCCGGGATACAGTAACTCCATTACCTCATGTGATACATAAATGTGGAGCACTACAATTGTTTGTGTTAAGATTCATATGTACAAAAAGCAATAGGATTTGAAATACAATAGGAATTAATTGAAAGTTATCTTCTCACATCAATACATTATGATCCATCCTTCCTTGCTTTGCAATTTTTTTTTTTAAAGAGAAGATGCATTTTTGAAAATTCTCAGTCTTTTGCGTTTGCTGTTTTTAACTGAATCCCAGCATGAGGAGTACAAAGTGCTTTAAAGTGTCATGAAAATACTAGATTTTTTTAAACAAGCTTTAAGTATCATCTTCAAAAACACATAAGAAACAAGTTAGTAGTAACTTCTTATTTCTGTGATATGTAACTTTCTTACCATTTATGTTAGGATCCATTCAGAAGCTCCTTGTTGACATATGAGCTGTAATCTGGGTCACCCCAGGTATCCCGTGGTTGCATCTGAACTTTAGGACTCCCACCCTGGCTGATAGCTAAGAAAAAACAAACATGTTTACTCCTGCTGTTTTACCCTGCCTCTTGCCCTTAAGGGACACCCTTGCTTCCAAAGGAAATTGCATGGAAAAAGAGCTCTACTGCTTTCCAGCAGGTATCTTAGTGAGGACAAGGTGTTATCTAGAAACACAATTTTCAGTTTTGTTTGATATAAAAAGTTAAAATTAATTCTTTTTCATTATACCAAGTCCAAATCTAGCAAGACATAACATATTGAACAGAAACATCTTAACCCTTCATGCAGGTACTGACAATTAAGCTGACACACTTCTCTCCATCGTTCCAGCTGGACAGCACCTTGGTTTATGGGAGAGTGCTATTTTCTGTGTACTCTCTTGGTCTTACCTCTGTCTTAACTGCAGACCCAGATATAAAGCTGAAGGAAAAAAAAGTCTTTCTGAAGTCAGTTCTTTGCTCCATTCAGTCTAAATTACTTTAAAATGTCTCATACATGAAAATTATCTTGTCTTCTTTGACACGACATTAGATGAAAAAGACCTTTTATCAGCACAACTTTTCTTGCAATTAACATTTGCTCATGCATGGGTTTTATCTGTTTTCCCTTTTCTTACTGTGGTGTGGTTGATGAAAGGATTGTTGCATCTCTTGGTTTGTTGTAAAGCAGTTATCAGAACTGCCTGTTAATATTACATAGTTATAAAGCGAGTACTATGTTTTTCTTAAGACACTGACTGCCAGTATATGTCATTGCTTATCAGAGTCTCCTTGAAATTGTTAACTTAGAAAGTGCACAATTGCCTTTACTTCCCATACCTCATACAGAGTTGTGGTAGCAATACAGTGAAAAAGAATTAACTTCTAATGTTATGTTAGTGAACATCAAATCTTCTCACTAGTTCTGACTGGGCTACCACTGTGCTTAGATGCTCTAGGGGTCTGTAATTACCTTCCTGAAACTATGACTAAATACTTCTTATATGTCTCCTTCACTGATATGCACAAAGAAAATGGTGAAATGAGGAAAATGTGACTTTTTCTTCCTTTAAGCCTAGTCACAGCAACTCGACACTGAAGTCTATAAAGGAAACGAAAAGAGGAAAAGGGAGAAATCAGGGAGGAGGCTTGGCTAGGTTTATTGATAAAACATGAAGAACAGCAATGATGTTGTGTGTATATTTGGTATTCTGATTAACTGATTTGTCATGTTCCCCACAGAAAGTAGTCAGAGTGAGAAGCATGCAGTGTTGAAAGAGGAGCAGCATACAAGCACTTGCCAGTACATGGAATCAGATAGCTGGCCACAAGGCAGATAGGTACAGCCATCAGAGATGTTTAAGAAAGAAAAGAAAGGTGTTTTTATCATCAATATGTTTATGCTAGTATCTTTTGATGAAATATCTATTAACAAAGTTAACTTTGAATAGTCTATTGAGGGTTTTTTTTCACTGAAAACACTAGGTGGGCATGAGAGGAAAAAAAAATGGCAGCTTTTCAGTATAAGTATCAAACACAAAAATTCTCACATTTGGCAATGCTGGGAGGAGTGGTGGACGGAGGACCAGGCTAGCATTAAATCAAGCAAGTCTTCAGAGCTCTGAGTTCCAGTTTTTATCTTGGAGTTAGAAATGGAGAAGGGAAAAAGAAAAAGAACTTAATTCTCTCAGCTGCACATATTTCCCTTTGTGGACCTTAGAAGAGGCTTTTTTACTATCTTAGACTCCAGATGAAGTACTTACCTTCACAAATTAACACCTGTTGTCACAAGGATCATCTAAACCTCCTTTTACTAAAACAGATCCTTGTTTGTGTTTCACTGTAAGAGAAGCAAGGTCTTCTTGGGAATAGGTCAGTTCCTAGGGGGAAACAATCCTAAGAATATGTCAGGAAACATTATTTGAAGCAAGGTCCTGTGCTGCCCCAAAAGCTGTGAACTTTTGCACACATTTGCTGCAGCCCCGTGCTGCAATGATGGAAAAAGCTTCTTCCAGCTGCGAGTGGGAGGTATTTTTCCCCAAACCTTTTGGCCTCTCACAGCACTGGCCATGTCAGCGTGTCTCTGCCAGATGGCAGCCATCCGCCTGACACTGTCCCCTTGGGGCAGTCTCACAGCACCTTACAGCATGGGCATGTGGTTGAATGTGGCCACAGAGGGCACTGCTGGAGGACTAGCTGTCGCTGTCCACAGATGTGACTTTGAATTGCTAATCAAAGTCTTTAAGCTGACAACAGCAGACCACCTAGGATTATGTGGTGTGGGAGAAAGAGACTTGTTTCTGCATTAGTGGCCAGCCCTTTTGCATCTCTGCTTATGATTACAGTCTCACTGTGCTCTGAATAAGCAATGTATGACTTCTAAGTAACTGGATCAAAACACATGTTTTCTTGGGGAGGGGGAAAGAGCTGTGTTTTTTGAGTGCATATTTTGTTTTCTTTTTGTGTCTTTGGCTTGGCAAACCTGATGACAGGACTAATGTACAAAGAATGCTGTGGACAACGTGGAATGGAAGCTGTTTTACCTTATTCTTGGATGAACTGATTCTGATGCATCCATACAGTATCTTCGTATTCCTCTTGCTCTGCTTAGATAAACATTTCCAGGTAAAAACCTCAGTCTGACGATTTTGCCCAGACTGTGAGTTCAAATCTTGTCCAATACAGATCTTTTGTAGTAACTGATCAAAACTTTTGTCAAGTTTAAGAACAAGAGCTAATCGTCAGTTAGCACATGTTTCAAAGGAAAGTATCCAGGCATAGCAAATATCATGCATGCGACTCAGTGAATTCATGAGGAACAGATGTCATTTGCAAGGAAGAAATAAGAGTAAGCACTTATGTTTTGAATTAAGTATATGAGAGCAAAGAACAACCAAAAGATTAGAAAGAAAGTATTTTTGCTGTGTTAGTCCAAAATGTATATTCTCATACTCATTTAAAAACATACTGGGAAAGATAAATATTCAGCTTTGTTGGCAGTAAGTTCTTATTTGGAGACCCTAACAAGATTAGAGTCCTTCTGTGTTGGGCTGGTTGCAGATATCTGGTAAGAGTCAGTCCCTGTCCACAGAAATTTGTGATTCAGAAATGTATAGTGATATGGTTATTCATCCTAAGGACTGTTTACACGGAGATGTATCCTGACTGGCCTACTGTATGGTTTTCTGCTTTCCCTGAAGTAGCACCACAAGAAGACAATGCCTCAGAAAATATCCCCTCATGTCCAGATGTTGTGTATAGGGAATGAGTGGTCCCTTCATGCTCAACATGCTGCTGTATGTTGCTCTGAATTGTCCATTATCGTGGGACACTGTAGCCATGTGATGACTCTACTCAGCACAGCAGGGGTGAAATGGTGACCACCATTGCCCTGCATGCAGCCACCTCTCTCTTCGGGCTGCACCATGATTTCTTTCAGACTTTTCAGGGGAAATGATACACCTGATAATTTCATAGACTGACCCTCAATTGTCAAAGACAAAGAAGCAATACATAGGTCTATCAGCTAGGAATAGAGGTCTGTAAAGCTCGAGTGTAAAATGAAAGGATGCAGTGGCATCATCATGATAAAAATCACCAGGGTCCCACTGAATTCAAGCGAGTGTTGTAGCTGCTGCTTTCAATAGGGCCAAGATTTTTCATCCAAAACTACTTTTTAAGACAAAGAACATGATCGATACCACTTACTACAAAATGAGTCAGAATTTAAGATCAAATGAACAGGTATATATATATACTGAAAAATAACCAGTAAGATAGTAAAATACAAAATAGATGATCTCTCTCCAATAGGAATAACTTCCCACCTCTTTTTTTGCCTTTCACCTTCAATATTTTCATGAAGATTGTTCAATACCTTAATTAAATCTGAAAGGCAAACAAATTCAGTAAGCATACATCTGATCCTATCAAAATCAAACAGGATATTTTCCTGTATGACAATAGGATTTTTACAAAAATCTTGATAGGTCTTAATTGAGATTAGATTTAAGTAGGAAGGCTTTCCAATACCAGAAATTAGATTATTTTTGTGGTCTCTTTGTACTATGATTTTTATTCCCAAAATACACATACTGTTAAAAATAACAGTTTATATAATTTCCAAAATTTCTAAACACACCAAAGCTAGAAAGACAAGAAATGAAAAAAATATATATAATAGTTGTATTCATCTGAGATAAGTTTTTTTCAAACTGATTGGAAAAAGGTGTAGTGCTGTAAATCTATGTCTAACACATTGAAGATGTAGTTATAAAAATATTAATTTTCCCACGTCTTCTAATATAAATTATTTAAATTCTAGGAGTGCAAACTATTCAAAACACTGTTTTCAGAAAGGAGTTATTTGCCTTTTTAGTTTCATATGCAAAATATGTACAGAGGTAGAAGATAAACTTAGAGTAAGGAGAATTATAAAGAATATTACAGTTGAGAGGTATATAGGAAATGTCCATCTCAGAAACACAGTACATCTGTTAAGCATAACTCATTAAGTATTTTGTAGACTTGTTAGTTTCATTCATTGTTCATAGGCCAAAGTGCATATTTGGTTATGTAGGTTACTTAGGCAGTTTGGATGTTTGTCTAGGTCCATGTGTTTGTGTGTAGCAGAATGGGCAAGTGCAGGTGAATGTTCTCTTGTGTAAGATCAGGTGTGGTCTTCTCAGGGAACCAAACTTATACAGGGAAGTCAAAGGGGAAAATGGAGATGTGGGACATGAAACTAGAATTTTTCTGTGAGATTTTCATAGAGTCATTGAATCATTTATTCTGGAGAAGACCTTCAAGGTCAACAAGTCCAACTGTAAATCCAGTACTGCCAAGTCCACCATTTTGTCACAAATAATTATTATTCCTTACTAAACTAACTCCAAACAGATGGCATTTTTAAAAACAGAATTGGGCATGTTTTCCCGTGTGGGGAAAAAAAAATAAATAAAAAAAATATACAATTTGAGTTTTAGTCCTGATTTTATATCAGAACAAACTGTTTCAATAATGGAATTTCCTATGTGATGAAAACACTGGTTGTCTGTCATCTCTTTTTAGAAATCTCCCGAAACAATGTATGCAAACAAGAACTGTTGAAGAAAAAAACAGCTGTGCTGTTTACACCAGCAGGAAATTCAACCTATGATCTTCATATCCCTATATATTACAGAGTAGAGACAGAAGAACATATTTTTAATGTAGTGTTCAATCTCAGTGTTACTAGACAGAAGAGGAATTTTCTCATGATGCTGAGGAGTATCTTAGAGAATATTTCCACTAGACTCCTGGTTTTAATATGCACTCTACTTCTTATCTTCCCTTTCTTTGCACAACTTGGACTCTGAGCACTGCTCTGATACTTTCAGTGGTTGTTAATACTTTGATATCTAAATTTTTTATAAATGTATTATTTATTATTTGCAAAAACTTTGGATGAGAACTCTTGAACTGTGATATAATATAATTGTGATCTAATAACATATTACTAATTCAACTATATTATGACTCGAAATAAATCATAATACTGAGTAATCAAGACTTTAAACTCAGTGAAAAAGGTTGATTTACAATTCACATCTATTTACTCAGAGGAAAATCTAAAGTATTCCAGAAAGAGATTAAACAAGTGTAACATATTTTAGTTATGCTCTCCCATCAATAAGGGGCCATATGATTTCAGTTTATTTCAATCTATGAGACCAGTAAAGAGTTGCATCAAACTTTGATGCATCTAACTTTGAAAGATACCTTACTTTATTTTTTAAAATTTATCTCATTTAGTTCATGTCAGTTAGTTTTTCCTGAAAACAATGAGTTAGCAAGACACAAAAAAAATACTAACTCAATCTTTAAAGTCTTTTTCTGTTTGTCTTCTATTATAATCTACATCCTCAATTGTTAACTATTTTCATTACTTCCTTATAAACCAGTGAACTATAATAATGAAATGTGATGGCTTGTATTTCACACAATCTACCCATCTCTCTTTAAACATACCCTTACTTTTAGACTTTTTGGTAATCTTGCTCACTGGGGACATGAAAGTTTGGAGGACACCTTCCTTATTTTTGACCATACGTGAAATTTTTACCTCTTATTCCCTATATATTAATAAAGTAGTAGTTTTATCATTCAGTTATTGTGAGAAAATTAAAATAGATCTTTATTACAAGAATGTTAAATAAATGAATAAATACACTGGCAGCATTTTTGTATCTTTGCATAAATGAAAAAAAAAATTGTTTTAGAAAATCAGACCCAGCCAGCAGCATGGTGCAATAGTCAAGTTTAACAGGGAAAGCAAAATGAGACAATCTACAAAAAATCTTCATGAGAATAAAGTACAAAAGATTACCTGCATCCCATGAAAAGCTATTATGGGAGCAAGACACTGTCATTCTTTCTGCATCCTCCTTCTATTCTT
>WUAM01000089.1:5273629-5321362 GCA_024336885.1 Actenoides hombroni
GGCTCCTTGCGTCTTATTCTCTCCCTGCGTGCCGTGCTGACAGGGGTGGGGGGAGCAATAGAAGGGCTTGGTGGGCATCTGGTGCCGTGCCAGGGTCAACCCACCACAATGGGGAACACTGTGCAGAGTTCCTTACCTATCTTTTGCTTTTGAGTTCTATTTAGCAGAATTACTCTGGGCTAGTCTGCATTTTGACTTGTATCAGTTGATTTTAACTGTGCTACCATGTTGTCTTCATTATTGAAAGTGCCACAGATCATATGTATAAGCCTTTCCTGGTGAAATGCACATAAGTCACACTCTTGGCTATATCAGATCTGCAGGACACACCTGTTTTCCAAGAAAAACACACGTCTTCAGTTCAAAAGAAGTATGGTGTCCTCAAGATTTTTACACTAATACTTACACAATTGCCAAAGGTTGCCAAATTAATTTTGCTTCAGTAGCTCTTTCTTTTATACTTCTAAGCAAACAAAAAGTCAGGGAGGTTAGAACCTGAATGCGTTTTCATGCTAGATCTGCTGCTATTGTATGTCACTATATGAAAGAATAAAGATACATGAGCTTTTTCTTCTTCTTTTAATTTTGTGTCAAACCTGAAGTTTAAGGGTTTCCTGTACATCCCAGAAATTCAGTAGTATCTGTTCACTTTTCCCTCTTGTTTTTTTGTGTGTTGTTTTCGGAAAGAGAATCAGCATTCCACCTGTCCCTGCATTGCATTAGCCTTCTGACCTACAGGGGTTCATACGAATGCGTAGAGAATTATTTCTAGCATAAAGAAAAAAAACATTATTTCTTGCTGTGTAGTTACTATAGTCTCTTCTTTGCACTTTTATACTTTGCATATATTTTAGAGAACTGCAGAAATAGAAATGATATATTATACTTTTATATTACCCTTGTATATTTGTTCTTCTATTCTTCTTTGGCATGTGCCTCGGTCACAGACAGTAACTGTATTTTGAAATTCCTCCAGTGGTCCGCAACTGCCACTTGTCTCCTTTACACAGCTGTCACTCAGAGACTAATGCCTTTTCTCTTGTAGCTGTTGTTTTATTATAATTTTCTAACTTATCTATCTCTTTGTTCTTTAGTTATCTACAATGATGTCAGAAATACAGACCAGACTTAATGAACAAGCCTTTTTTCATTCTCAGTCTCTAATACAAGTCCTTCAACTTCTAAACACAGGAAAAAAATCATATAGATAACTTTTCTTAATATAAGACAAATTGTTTATCTTATTTAAATATTAGAGTAGGATAGAAGTCTGGCCATTTGTTTGTTTTTAAATGAAATGTTAATCTGTATGAGATAACTTCCAAAGCCTTTTAGTTTGATTCAGTAACTTACTAGTTGCCTTGACTTCAGTGGATTTCTTTTGTAGTTTTAAAACACTGTGCTCAACATTAACAGTGTTCTTAAAGTAATTTTGAAGTCAATTCACAGGTGCTCTGTCAAACTGAAAACAAATTAATAGTCTGCTGGCAGGGAAGATGTACTTCAAGGCTGACACTTCATGATGATGGACAAACACCTGTAGTTGCATTTTAGACTCTCATAGTTCCTTCATCTTCTCTTAAATCTCATTCTTCTTGCCACTGGTGACATTAATCATCCACCCTGTATCTTATATGTCAGATGAGTTTTATTGAGAAATCCAATATATTCAGTGTCTGGTTCAACCCTATGAACTCAAAATACCTAAAACTGGAGAAAGAAGGGCTTGACAGAAAAGCTTGTTGGATTTGTTATCTTATTCCAGGTTGGTCAAGTTCTGCCTTAAACTAACTCATCTCTTTGGGCCAAATCAAAAGTGTTAATTACCTTTTAATATCTTCCATGAATTCTGAATTCAAGTTAAAATTCAAGTCAGGTCAGAGTCATTGGAGCTGAGGATTCATTCTATTGCTAGGCTAGACTGAGGTTGTATAAACAAGGTCCAACATGCTCTTGCAGTGCTTATACGTTAAAGACTAAGGAGAGGGAACAATACAATGAGTTTGAAGTAGTACAAGAATATCAGCAAATTATTTTGGCTCTTCATGTGCTGTAGGAAGTTTTCAAACCATTAAAACCCTGAGGAGTTTTAAGATGTTATAAAGTTTCCCAATATTATCAACATTAATAAAATATTGTGTCATTCCCATAATATTCTCAGTCTCTCATCAATATTCTCTTTTACCATGCAGAACAATAAGTGTTTTCAAATTGCTTTGCACACTATGGCTTCCGTTTATCTGTGTGTCAAACTATATTTAAGTCTCACATTGCTTCATGCAACTTTGGAAATATTTAGAAACAATGTGCAGTTAAAACACTGATAATAAAATAATCTGATATCAGTGGAGCCATAAATTCACAAGATTTGGACATTTTTATTCTGTACTAGAACTGTCAAGTTTTTAAATTACTATCAGTAAGAGTGATGGTTTGTCATTTCTGGGTTTTTACTTTTGTCTCCTCATTCACTTACATGTATCTTGTTCCACAGTGGTGAAAACAATGAAAGCTTTGCCAGGGGAAGTCCTTGATAACAACTGATAAAAAAGTGGAAGACAATTAAAAAACCCAAACAAAATGCAACCAATCCTATATATTTGGAATATACTCACTAACAACTGTCTATTTATGTTGTCATCAGGAGACATGACCTGTCTGTCTTTTTGTTCAAATTGTAGCAACATAAGAGTTAAAGTTCAGATATGCATATTTCTTTTTGTCTTGCAATTGCTAAGAAAATTTATTTTTCATTAACATTTTTTCCAGTACTCTTTATTTCCGCCAACAACCCTCAATATCTGGAAAAATATCTTACGTAGCCCAACTTTACCTCACAAAACTTTAACAAGAAATGTCGGATCTTGGCCACTTCGAAGTCTTTATTTTTCAAGGAGGACATTGCCACAAATCACAATGGTTTGAGAACAGAGGTCCAAATTTTGAATACTGCAGCTACTTGTTGCTTTGAAAAGATGAGATTTCTTTGGTATTGTTTTCTGTTTGTAAATGGATTGTATGAATACAGAAATGAAATGTTTCTCAGAATTAAAAAGAAAGCTGAAGAACCCAGTATTACTAAGTTGGAAAATACATTTTTAGAAAAAATTGTGCTAGTATTATTCTTTACATGAAATTATCTACGTATGATCCCGGTTTTCTGTATCACATGACTCCTTCCTGTTGACATGTACAATAACACAGTAGGGCACTGAGTGCTATAAACCCAACATTTATGCCAAATAACCTTTGGATAATCTTCATGATTACATGATGTTTTAGAAAATAAAATAATTGCACAAGCTAAAGACACTGTAATAGTGCATGAAAGCAAAGGTTTACATCTGCTTAACTCAACAGTGCTATGACTTCTGCTTATACCTTTAGAAATGAAAAGTTCTGATCTCTCCTTTATTTGGACAAGACTTGTAAGCCTCAAACTTCAGTGTATTTGATGAAAGAACCTACCACAGTATGAAATACATTTTAATTGCAAAGTTACTTTCTCTTATTATTCCCTAATTCATGTACATATCCAAAATGTGAAAAACATAAGAATAGAAAAGTAAGGATTTTTCACCAGGTAATATTAATATTTTCTTCCTCTTTTTAATGGACTGCAATTTTTAAAAAAGTGTTTATTTAGATATTCAAATTCAGAACTGCACTTACAGATAAGAGTTTGCAGAATTTGCTGCCCCTTTACATTTGTAGCCCTCAGAATTGCGGCTCTGTTTGGTTTTCTTTATATACCCTGCCAGTAAGTTCTGTTCTGTGCAGAGCCTCAGAAGCTTACGTATATGAAGAAGCTAATTTGCTCTTCTGTTTTGCCAGTGGCTGCTGGTTTAAAACCATACAGGAGCTCCTCCACCTTCTCCCTCCAGACCATGAGATCTGAAAGGGCTTTAGTTGAACTCGAGCCTGATACTGGCACTCAGTGCAACATTGGGTACAATGTTTTTTGAGTACACTACTATATTATTTCTGAATGTGTTATGATAGTTGTCTCAAAGTATTCTGGTCAAATTATTGAGAATATGTAAAATGCATGTGATAACTTTATTTGGATCCAATTTAAATGGATCTTTAAAAATTTAAATGCTTCCTAACATCTGCTGTTAGAAGCGCAGACTTCTGGAAGAGGTCAGCTTCCTTTTAGGTGAACTTACAATGTTTAAAAAAATAACTTTGTGTGAGGCACTTGGAGATAAAAAAATATCTTGAACATCTGAATCAAAACATGGTTCTTGGGATGTGTCATTTTTTTTGTAGATAACCTAGCTAGGGTGCTACTTTGGCATTTGGGATACTCTGTACCTACTCCTCCTGATGCAGAGCACAGTTCTTTATTGCAGACCACTGTGAATCAGGCCCTAAACTTGATTCTCTCGCATCCCAAACTAGTGACCTAATCTTCAGTATATAGTATGTGAGCATGCTTTCTCTCTCAGCTTTCCCAACAAAAGCATTGTGGAAACAGATATGTCTCTTAAAAATGTTTTGGCTTGGATGAAACAGCATATTTCAATGAAATTTCATTTAGTTGAGAATGTTCCGACCCGCTCTAATTACAAGCCTCTGTTATGAACTAGTTACAGTTTTGCCAAACATTAATGGGCTGGACTGAAACTTTCCATGATTGTTCTCTGCCTTAGGCTGAACATTTTGACAACAAAGGTTTAACCATTTCATAGTCCAGAGATAGAGGGGCTCTTCCACCACTGTGAAAGTAACAATCTGGTAAATCTGGTATTTTGGGAGGAGGACCTTCAAAATTAACAGGGAGCACTGAAGATGTCTTTTGCAGTTCTTATTGAATTCCTTTCAATTTTACCCTTTCATAGTCCCTATCTGGCAGTAAGGCTGTAGAACTTGTAGAAAGATTTGCTGATAACCTTTTTCTGTTGCTTTGGCACCGAACATGCTCTGCCTCTACAGAACCGCATAAACTCCAATAAATGTCCCCAAATCCAAGGCTGAACACAAAGGACAACATATTGCCCTGTTGTACTGGGAGAAGGTCAGTGTTGATGTACAGGGCAGTGAAGGCTGCCATCAATCCCCTTCACTGAGTGGTATGAAAAGAAATTCTTTGAAATTCTGAAATTGAAAATTCAATTAATATTGAGCTATAGTGGCTCATGGGCTAGGGATTCTCCAAATGGTCATTGCTGCCTCAGTATAACACTGTCTCAGTGGAAGAGCCTTTCTTTTTATCTTCTTTGGTTTCTGCTGTAAGCAAAACTTAGTGCCCTGCATGTAGACTAATTGCATCCAAGCCTGTACTGCAGGTAATGATAATGTGAGATTGTTTCCGTTGTGCAACAAGGTGATTTTTGTCTTCTGCCCTCTCCGCCCTCTCCCTTAAAATTATTAAAGAGATTTAATGAGGAAGTATTTTATACCTAAAATTACTCCCGAGCTTCAAGAAAAAAACCTACCAATGTGTCTTCAATATTTCTTATAACAAATGACTTCTGTTTGTGAGCATGGGATCAGAAAGCTACATTCAGTAAAATGTTTAACTATTAGCCTCTGATGTGAACAATAAAATGCATTCAGAGAAAGTGAAAGAACATCCAGATTTCCATGGGGCACAGCTTTACCAATATAAAGGCTAATCTACTAATTTAGCAAAGTTATATTTTAGCGTGTCATCCTCCAGTCTGGACTTTCATCAATCCACCTATTGAAGGCAGTGTTTCACCTGCAGTTCTGAAAGCCTTACAAATGAGTCCTCAGTTCCTCATTTCCCAGAACCACAATAAAAGCCTTCTGAGGTAATGACTCATAAAATGGCTCATGCCAGACTCATCAATAAGCTATTTTTTTCACTTGATATGCCCACTCATTTCAGCTTTACAAAACATACTTTTTTACTTCACATAGCATGTTCTAGTACAGTTATATCATGAAGTCCCATACAGAAGAAATCCCTGCCAGTGGCATCTCATGCTGCTGGTGGAGGCTTCTCAGGTCTCCGTCTGCACTGGTATTTTGCTAGGCTGGCCTTTCATGTGAGGGAAACTGCAGGATACAGGTTCCTCCAGAAGGAAAGGTTGGGGATGGAGCAGAGCTTGTCAGAAGGTGATGGAGACCAGTGCTGTTCTGCTGTTGTCTCATGCCTGTATTGATGAAATATTGGCATGGGATCAGGGAGATGATCTTACTGGTTTACCCTCAGTGTTTTACAGCATCTGGACAGAATGGCGTGGTACTTAAGTAAAACTCTTCTGACTGGTTTGTGTACTGGTTTCAAAATAAATTAACAAGCACAGATCTTTGCTAAAGTAAATACATTTAATTTGATCATATTAAATCTTTCTCAGCTGTAACATTGTTACTACTTGATAACCTTCTCACCACCTCCTGAAAACTTTTGCATTATTGTTAAGAGAAGAAAAAGCGATTCACTTTTGAAAGAATTTTTGAGCTGAAACTGAAATTAGAGCTGATCTGATATTTTCCATTAATTTTTCCTTATTTAACATGTATTAACTGTGAAATTGCATTTTTATTTGCATAAATTTCAATTTTATTACTGTTTTCTATTTTCCAGTGGGAAAATTGAAAGAAGACATTTGAATCTTTTGGACTGACTCCTCAAACTGAAAGTGATTCATTCTGACATTAATCTGCATCTCCTCTCTGTGTTATCCTATATGATAAGAGCTAAGAACAAAAGATTCTACTGTTTTCCCCTGTGGAGTGGATTTTCTTCCTTTGAGAGGTTTCACCTCCTAAAATACAACTGCAGATATAAGAGAAAATGTTCACATCAAGGGACATGACTCCAGATAGTGACAAATGTGTGGAGTTTGTAGTGTTCAAGCATCTTTTCCTCTGCACAGAGTAGCTCTGTAAACAGGATACACACAACCTGGGAACACCAAGCAATTATTTATTGGGCAATGTGCATATCAGATAGCTGTGCTGTTCAACTACTAGTCTGAATGTGCTTTGTTGTCCCATGAGACATTGATGAGATGGTGGTGGCAGAGAGGCTGGATGGTTGATCTACAGAAGCGGTAAATGGCTCTTTTCCGTCTTCTGCTTTTTTTTTTTTTTTTTTCCTTTCTTTCTTTCTTGAGCTTTTACACCTTTTCATGCCAACATTTATCCTCTGGAATCTGTAAGCTGCTATCATGATTTCAATAATTACCCCCTGTCTAGGTTTTCACTTTGCTATCTGCCACAGCTTTAGTCCATGTGTGTTCTCACACCTTAGCAACAATTTTCTCTCAGTAAAACTGTGCCAAGATTACACAGCTATGCTGTAACAAACAAGGCCTCGGGTTACAGACTGCTAAGCGTTGGGGTACAATTCACCCAAAGTACACTTCCCATGAGACATGATTCTTCAGGGTGCTTTTGAGTTAAAATAATCACAAAAGTTTCAGACACAGAAAAAAAATAATTGTCATCTATTCTGGTTTTGAATGAAAAAGTTACACTACCTCTTGAATGAAAGGTCAGATTTTTCATTTACCTCTGTTTAAAACAGTATGAACTATTTGTGGTTTGCTAACTCTTAAGATTTTACAGATCATACATGCAGAACAATAAAATGTGCATATCTATTACTACATCTCAAAACTGAAACATAATTATATGTTATGATTTTAGACTGATGGCCCTGTATCACTAAGTATGGATCAATTGAATAGCATTCCATCCCAACAAGCAGGATGTCAGGCAAAAATACCAGGAGGTCTGTGTGGATGAACAAGGAGATCCTGGCAAAATTCAAAGATAAGGAAGTGTAGAGAAGGTGGAAGCAGGGACAGGTAACCTGGGAAGAGTACAGAAATGCTGTCTGAGCATTCAGTCACTGGGATCAGAAAGGCAAGGCCCAACTGGGATTGAATGTGGTGAGGAATGCCAAAGGCACTAAGAAGGTGACAGAAGGAAGACTTGTGAAAATGTGATTCTGCTTCTGAGCGAGGTGCAGACCTGTTGACAGAGGACATGAAAAGGATGAGGTACAGAATGCCTTCTTCACATCAGTCTTTACTAGTAAGATAGTCCTTCATGAATCACAAGCCCTAGAGACCAAGGGGATAATCTAGAGGAAGGAAAATTTACCCTTGGAAGATGATCAGATCAGGGAATACTTAAGCAAACTGGACATAGATAAGTCCATGGGCCCCGTTGGGATGTACTCACAAGTACTGATGGATCTGGTTGATGTCATCTTGAAACTGCTCTTGGTCATCTCTGAATGATCATGTCAACTGGGAGAAACACCTGAGGATTAGAAGAAAGCAAATGTCACTCCTGTCTTCATGAAGAGCAAGAAGGAGGAACAAAAGGCTGGTCAGCCTGGCTTCAATCCCTGAGAAGGCAATGGAGCACTTCATCTTGGAAACCATTTCCAGGCACGTGAAGGACAATGAAGTCATGAGGAGTAGTCAGCATGGATTCAGCAAGGGGATGTCAAACTTGATAGATCTGGTAACCTTCTGTGATGAACCTCCTGGCTTCGTGTTTTCTCCTTGCTTTTGTCCTATGCTTCCATTTCCTTTCCATGTACAAACATTTTTCTTGCTCACTATATCCCCTGAAACTCTTGTTTTCCTATGCTCTTTCCCAATTACTTATGTTCCTCCAAAGCAAAGCAAAGCAAGTCCTTTGTACCATATTCTTCATTTTTTTCCACATAATTGGAATATTCATCCAAAATATTCCCTGGCACTTGTCTAACAAATGGAGACTTATTCATTCAGATATTCTTCCTACTAATTATTCCTTTCAACAGTCTTTCTACAATAATTCCAGAAAAAAAAAAGTAATAAAACCTGATTTAATCTTTGTACTCCATAACCCACCCACCAGAAAAGACTGCTAATCCTCTTACTGCTGTGTATCTGCCTATTCTATGGCCATTGCAAAGACTTTCACCCCATGTCAACACTAGAAAATAGTGCTAAATGACATGCCAAACCTTGTGTCCGTACAACATAATGCTCTCACTCACCAAAACCTAATGATCTAAACTCATTATGGTAACGGTCCATGGTGTGCATTTGAATGTCCTTGTATAAGCAGACACATTGTCCCTTATGTGCCACTTAAGGTAACTAGTGCACAGTGCTATGTTATTTAGAGAAAATGTGACAACGAACATAATAGAAACAAGCAAATCTGAAGATAGTCTTACATACAACACAGCACTGAAATAAGGAATTGATACTTCATCCTTGGCCAGGTAGCATAGTCAA
This sequence comes from Actenoides hombroni, assembly GCA_024336885.1. Taxonomy (NCBI): domain Eukaryota; kingdom Metazoa; phylum Chordata; class Aves; order Coraciiformes; family Alcedinidae; genus Actenoides; species Actenoides hombroni. The sequence continues at coordinate 5,282,851 of WUAM01000089.1, forward strand.
AAGTAAACATGTAACTCTGACTTCTTAAATTTTTTAAGCAATCATAGAACGATGAAATAATTCAGGTTGGCAAGGATCTCTGGAGGCTATCATCCAACTCCCCGCTCAAAACACGACCAACTACATCAGGTTGCTGTTAGGATACAAGGGACAAAGTGTTCACATAGACTGACATACTGTTCATCATCTAAAGTATATGCAAAATGTGAGCATTAAAGCAGTTATAATACCTGATCTAGATCCAAAGCCTATTGAAGGTAGGTAAGGCTATTTCTGTTCTACTAAAAAGAAACAGAGCAAGGGAACAGACTTTTATGCTTATCTGACCATACAGTCTGAGCTTTTAGCATTTTTGACCAGTTCACTTATCCAAGATTCTATTTCTTAATTCACTCTCATTTCTCTCCAAGCAGAGAGTTTGTCTTTGGGGAAGGAAGGAGAAAGAAGATGCAGCAGCAGAAAGCAATAACTTTACCAGCTCCTGAGCACCAAGAAAAAAGAGGAGCGAGAAAGGACTGCATTGTCTTCTCTCTCTGCAAGGAAAGTGTTCTTATTCTGAATCTCTGAAGGAGTTGCAGGCTGGTACACTCACAGCATCATGTACAGATCCTACACAGTTGTCTCTGAAAGCAAAATCATGCCTATGATTTAGATATATGTTAGCTCCTCTGTTGCTTTGACAAATTCTACAGGTTATATTAAAACATGAGTTCTCCATTTTTGAACCTTTTTGTCCTTAAAGCTACAGGGATGCTGGTGCCTTATTATATATTCTATTCATGTAAAATGTTTCCAGCTTCTTTCCAGCACATCACTTTGAGGAAATTGTTTCCTGTATTTTCTGTGGAAACGCCTTTCAAAGTAAGCATTACAATCTTTTCTCTTTGCTTCATTTCTGTAATCCTGATGATCTCAATGGATCTGAAAGGCCTCTCTGCACTGAGCTGAGTGCCACTGAGTCATGCTTTCTGCTCTTGCTGGGCTCTCTTTCCTCTCCTTCAAGTGTTATAGGGACACGACCTGAGAAAGGTGGGCATGCTGCTGCCCTCAAGCGCAGGCTTTCTTCCCACTCTCCCACATCAAAGCCTTGGTACTGGCATTTCTTCTCTGCTTTGGCAGATGGGTGCCAGCAATTCCCCAGCACCCCTCACCACCCTCAGATCACCCTCTGGCTAGGGGAGAAAGACAGGAGAAAACTTATGAGTAGGGTAAGTGTTGCCTGTGCCCCACTGTGGGAGGAAGCAGGGGAGCACAGAGGGCTGGCCAGCAGTGGTGTGGTGTGGGGACAGCCTGTGGGACTTTGTCCTGCAACCTCCCACGGAAGCACGAGGTGTTATCCAATGAACCCTCCTGCCATATGTGCCTGGGGATGTCTGCCACAGCCAGAGTGACCTGGCAGGGCCTTAGTAAGACACAGCCAAGGCCTCAGTGACTTCTGTGAAACACCAATGCCAAGTACAAGACAAGAGATTGAGGGGTGGAGTCAGAAGAGGTGTTGTGGTATATATGCTGGTGCTGCAGTGCAGTTAGGGTGAGCACTGTAGTGCTAGGTTAATGGTTGGACCTGATAATGTTAAAGTCTTTTTCCAACCAAAATCCATGAGTGCTGAGGGAGCTGGCAGAAGCTGGGCCACTCTCCATCATCTATGAAACGTCCTGGAGAACAGGGGAGGCGTCTGAGGACTGGAGGAAATCCAGTGTAACTCTCATCTTCAAAAAGGACAAGAAGGTAGATTCAGGAAACTACTGACCAGTCAGCCTCACCTCCATCCATGGAAAGATGATGGAACAGCTCATTCTGTGTGTTGTCTCAAAGAATGCAGAGAACAAGAGGGTTATCAAAAGTAGTCAGCATGAATTCACCAAAAGGAAGTCATGTCTGACTAATTTGATAGCCTTCTGTGATGGTATGACTGGATGGATAGATGAGGGGATGACACTGCATGTCATTTTCCTTGCCTTCAGGAAGGCTTTTGATGCTATCTCCCACAGAATCCTCATAGACAAGCTTAGGAAGTGTGGGTTAGATGAGTGGACAGTGGGAAGGATTGAAAATAGAGCTCAGAGGGTGGTGATTAGTTGCACAGAGTCTAGTTGGAGGCCCATAACAAGTGGTGTTCCCCAGGGGCCAGTACTGGGTCCAGTCCTGTTCAATATATTCACCAACGACCTGGATAAAGGGATAGAGTGTACCCTCAACAAGTTTGCTGATGACACAAAACTGAGAGGAGTGTCTGACGCACCAGAAGGCTGTACTGCCATTTACCAAGATCTGTGCTGAGAGAAACTTTATGAAATTCAGCAAGGGCAAGTGTAGGGTACTGCACTTAGGGAGGAAAAACCTGATGTATCAGTACAGATTAGGGGCTGACCTGCTGGAAAAACAGCTGGGAGTTCTGGTGGACAACAGGATGACCATGAGCCAGCAATGTGCCCTTGCTGCCGAGAAGGCCAATGGCAATCTGGGGTGCATCAAGAAGAGTGTGTCCAGCAGATTGAGGGAGGTTCTCCTCTGTCCTTACTCTGCCCTGGTGAGGCCACATCTGGAGTACTGTGTCTAATCCCAGGATCCCTGATTCAAGAAGGACAGGGAACTGTTGGACAGGGTATAGCAAAAGGCTGAGAAGATGACTAGGGGACTGGAACATCTCTCTTGTGAGGAAAGGCTGAGGGAGTTGGGTCCTTTTAATCCAGAGAAGAGAAGCCTGAGAGGGGATCTTATCAATGCTTAGAAATACTTAAAGGGTGGGTGTCAGGAGGATGGGACCAGTCTTTTGTTAGTGGTGCCCAGTGGCAGGAGAAGTAGTGGACACAAAATTGAACATAGGAAGTTCCATCTAAACATGAGGAAAAACTTCGTTACTGTGAGGGTGAGAGAGCACTGGAACGGGCTGCCCGGAAAGGTTGTGGAGTCTCCTGCTCTGGAGATATTCAAAACCTGCCTGGATGCAGTCCTGGGCAACCTGCTCTAGTTGAACCTGCTTTGGTGGGAAGGTTGGACTAGATGATCTCTAGAGGTCCCTTCCAACTCCAACAATTCTGTGACTGTGTCTAATAACTTTTCACTCAGTAAGAAGGAGCCTTCTTAGAAATGTCCACATGTTGTTTCACTTTTGTATGTAATAGGAATTTACATTTCTTTGTACAGATCATTTACATTCTCTGTACACTGTAATAGAATATTTAAATTATACTGGAATGTTTCTGGCAGCTTAATCAATTATATTTAACCAAAACAGTTAATATTTTCTTGTCCAAGAAAGTCTGGCATTTGTTAACCAATGACTAACATTTATTTATTTTGTAAGTTAAACAGCAATTAAAGAAAAATAAAATTTATCAAATGTTTGTACAAACTTGAATATTGAATTCAATCTCATGAATTGTATTTTAAAGTTTTCAAAAGATAACTGTGGTAAAGGGCAAGATTAATTCTGACATCCTCAGGGCCATACGCTCACACCACTCTCAGTGTTTTTGGTAACATCTCCTCCTGCACAGGAGTAGTTCCCACCTCTCTGCAATGCAGGTGGTCTTGGATGCTGGGATGTAGTAAATGGTTCCAAGTTCACCAGTGTAAGCATGTGGCATCTCTGACGTAGGACCTGTACACTGAAGTGCAGTTTTGTGTGTTTGAGCCTGGAGGAAGATTGATCAGTGCTCATGTCTTTAGGCATCCCTAGCTGGATTTGTTCAGGCTTTGGGTTCTCACTTAGCACCCCTGAGGTGTGCCAGCCCAGTGTTCCTCTAACAGAACAAACATCTTTACCAGTAGTGTTTTCTTATTGTCCTCTCATTGTTTCCCCTCCATAAATGCAGGTGAACTGCCCTTTCTGTTACGATGCATGTTGCGACAAATGTCATGCTGTCCCATTTCATTGTGAAAATTATGCAGTCCCCAGAAATTCGCAGGAATTGCCAAAGTCTTACCCAGTCACAGAACGGTTGTGAGCTGCTAATGTGATATACCCCTTGAAAAACAAACAAACAAAAAAGTCCAAGGATGTTAACTGTTTGGTTATCAGATACAAGGAAATACTTCAGAAACCACGGGGAAACATTGGTGCTATTGGACAAAGCATTGGTGACAGACTCTTGTTACTGAGGCTGAAGGAAAATTGCTTCTTACTGCACTGGGTGCAGAGAAGGACAAAGTGGAGGACGAAGAGAAGGGGAGGATCTAGGGAATAGCAATGCTTCACAGTGAAATACATCACAAAGACATTGGTGGGGCCTCTTACCTTACAGATCATGTGGGGCTGTTGTGGTAGTACTGCCTGCAGAACAAGAACAAACTGCACAGACCAGGGAGGGGAATCCTCATTGTGCTTTTGCTCTGGACTCCACATGTGCCACAAGAGGGCCCAGCCTGTCCCTGTCACACAGCTATGTGCTAGGGCAGCCTGTCTGGGTTAACAAAGGTGTGGAAGATGCATGTTTGCTAGTATCTGAGAATTAGGAAAAGGACCTTTTTAACCACAATCCAGTACTGGCAGAAGACACCATAAAGAAAATTTGGGATGAACATATAGATGTCTTTTTTTTAAACAGCGTTGTGAATTTTTTGAACAATGTGGGCAAAGAGGGGCATCTAACTTGTTTTTTAAACTTAATTTTGGTAATTTATTCAAGTAATTTTGCATCTTGGTGACTGGATATGTCTTGATGTGGAATCAAAAATATTCCCTTACTTGGTGTATAAGTGATGTTTATCTTTAGTGATGATTTAGCTTACCTACTTGACAACAAGAAGTAGTTGTACAGTTTTGTGGATCATTTTCTTTTTGTTATGGGAACAGATAGATATTTGACACCTGGCAGTGACCAAGTGTAGAGGTGCATGTGCATTCATGTTCTCTTCCAACAGGAAGAACACCAGGTTATGTCACCCCTGTGTTGACATCACCAAGAAAAAAAAGAACAAAAAAGGAGTAAAAAAAATCTGGAGTTTTTTCAGTCATTATTTTTATAGTAGTGTTTTCTGCTTCTTTTTCTGGTACTCAGCAAAAAGAAATTCAGAGAAAGAGTAGTCAGGGACAGTAGAATTAATTATGTTCTGAGGGGACAGAAGTGGGAAAAAAAGGGTTAGAAATATGAAGAGACTAAACTGAAGTTTACATAAAATAAAAGTGATTGAATCACACAGCAGGATATTTTTATATATCTAAATATTTCCAGCTTTTATTAGAACTTTGTATAATAATAAGTAAGCTAAGCTAAACCGTTTGAATTGTGTTTCAGTCTTAACAACCTAAGAAAGCTATCTTTTGTTATTAAGATTTGATCTACATCTCCTGTTTATACTTCATTTTGGATAAATATCAAGATAGTCATGTTAGTTACTGTAATCCTCTTTTATTTTCCATGAATCATTCTTCTGAAGCATTTTACTAGACTTCAACAGGTATGGTGCAAGAAAAGCATTCACTACATCCATCCTTATTCCTACATGAAAGAAGGACCTTTGTTTTTAACATAAATTAGTGTGTCCACATTTGAAGTCAAAGCAATTTTTATTAGGAATATTGATTTTTCTGAATAGTTTTCAAATGGCTCTACTAGCAGTTCCAAGCCACCTACCACATTAGTGTTTATATGTTGCATAAAGTTTCCACATCAGCTCTAAGCACCTACTTTAGCTAGCTGGCTAGTTTTTCTGAGCCATCCTCTGAAGTAGCCTGATTCTTTCCACTGATTGCAGAGGAGGACTAAGCATTGCACTTGGAAGTCCTGGAAGCCTGTGATCTCGCTGAAATTCCCTGTGTGTATATCTCCTGCAGAACTGCATGCAGGACACACTGTGGGAAACAGCTTGTCTCAGGTCATGTTGAGTCAATTTTCTGGTTTTATGAGACCTTAGATAAATTGAGGAACAAGTGTATTTATTTAAGCACATCATCCTAGAAATTCAGGTTATGATTTCCCTCTGACACCAACTTGTATCAGACTGTACCGGGGGGTAGTCTGAACACATGTACCAGGGCTGTTGATGCAAGTTGCTGCTCTCTGTGCTAAGCATAGCACCATGGATAAATGTGTCACTGGACCAGATCCTGGCACTCCACATCTGATACTTTAATCTGTCACAACTGTAACCAAACCACTCTCTGAAGGTATCCATCTCTTTTCACTGATTACAGAGTGAGACTAGAAGACTAGTTTTTAGGAAAGCTAAAATTAGGTGGTTTCTGCATAATTAGATTCATTGGTCACAGTAGGATTCTCCATAGGATAAGCTGAAGCTTTGTGTGAAAAGAGTATCAGAAACAGTCATTTTCCTGAGAACTACAGTTCTGTCAGTGGCCTAATTTGGCCAGTGATCATGGGATTCCTTTGATCAGTAAGTATTATGTCACTTGTCCATAATATGCCTCTTTCATGAATGAAAACAGGGACATGAAGCACTGGAGCAGGAAGTTCTACATGGCAATGTAGTGGTTCAAGATATATTTCTACATTGAACTCATGGAAATAAAAATACATGGTTGTTAGTTTTTTTGTTTGGGTTTTTTTTAATGGTTGAAATACTTGAGACCATTTTTATTTACATTAAACACAGAGACAAGTGGGAGGGAGGGAGAGAGGGCTAGAGAAAGAGCTTGTGTTGTTCCAGTGCAGTAATCATTTCAAAATGATATAATTCTCCGCAGCATGGAAATTCCCATCTTTTTTATAAGCCAGCTCCTCTGAAAATCAGGTGTTAACTTTAGTGATGGGTACAGATTACCTTATTTCGAAGTCCTTGTGTGACTGGAGTGGAATCATAATATTCATAACTTCCATTTTTGTGGTTTAGTAAAGACAACACTTTCACTTATTAAAAGCTGAGTTATGAACACGAACAAGAAATCCTCTCAAGAGTAACTATAGGAACACCAGATTAATCTGTCAGGTTTCTACAAATGTAACTAGTCACAAATGAAAGCAGTTAAACACAGTGGACCGGTGAAGGTGATGCAGCATGATTCTAAATGAATCCTTATGTCACTCTTAGTTTACAATGGACAAAGATCTGGTCCTTCTGCTTTTTCTGTTTCTCTTCTTTATCCATTCTTATTTCCATTGCCTTTTTGTAATTTGTAATTAATTTTGTAATTTGTCATTATCTGGTTAAACTTAACCAAATACACTGATGCCTGAACATGAACTGTCCTCACTGTGAATATAAAGTACATGACCCCCTCAATGCATTTTTAAACTTTGAAAGAACCCGGGCAATTCTCAGGCAGGTCATGAACGACCCTGATTTAAACTGGAATGTAAGAATTTTGCATGGCCAATGATGGCTTTTTGAGCAAGGGTTAATTTTGCCCTTTAGAATATTTCACAACCTCTGAAGTATTTGAACGTAAAGTGATGTAATTACCCAGCTTCCAACAGAGTTGATTTAGTGCTGACTGATAATGACATGGACTGAAATTTTAAGCAACCAGTCAGACTGCTGTATTCATCCAAGCCAACTTGCAAGGCAGCTCTTTGACCCCTGCTATTATCTTGTAGAGCAATATTGTACTGGTACCGCAAGTTACTGTGTAATAGCAACAGTGGTTTCCAATGCATCTGCCATGTAGTTACCACACACTTAGCACAAAATAGCACATTTCATTTTGTGGTAATCCAGTAAGAGAATCACACTACTAGGCTGTGCGGAAAACTGATGCTGCGTATTGGAGTCAGAAAACGTCTGGTGCTTTTTGTGGGAAGAAGCCAATCTGATAAGAGTGTGATATTCCCCCAGAGCTGTTCTTTTCTTCTTCTGCAGCTTTAAATGGTTATCTCTGCTTTACTGTAACTTGTTAGTTACCACAGATGTGGGCAAACATGCCAGCCTTCAAATTTACAGTATGTAACATACTGGCTTTACACAAGTTACAAAGGAAGATTTTATAACAGTATTTAATTCATAAGTAAAAGGAGAGTTAACTCATAAATAAAAAGTGCATTAATTCAACAACAGTTGTGTATGGCTAGAAGGAATGGTTAGACCCACATCTGTTTCTTGTGTGTTTGCTCCAATCCCCCTGTTTTAGTGGACAGAGGGACCTTTTATGTTCCAGTAAATTTCATTGTCAACTTCTTCTCTGAGGCCCAGTGGTGGTTTTCTACATCTAGGAGCTAAACAAGTGAGACTTAGCAGAGTAAGCAAAGACTGAATGTTATATGAATGTGTATTTTAATTTAAAACCAAATATTTTTGAAGGTATCTTGTAAGCATAGTGTATGGAGTTCTTTAACATAATAGATCTTTGTGATCTGAGAACTCTCTGGAGGTGAGGACCCAAACGAGAGGCATCATCTGTATTTCTCACCAGGCCATGATGCTGCAGCCCCTTTTATACACCTCAGTGCATTCAGTGATCCAGTTTGCTGTAAGTGTAATACATGCTTGAGTTGCAATGTTTCTCTCCAAAAATAATGGGAAGCAGCTGTTTTAACGAAAAATGACCTATTTTCCTTCAGCTAGAAAATTCAAGTATTTTTAATTTTATAACACAGCAGTAGACATCTTCTCTAAAATGTCGGGGATTAAGATCCAAACTTTCCTGGGCCAAATACTGAGTTTATCTAGCAGGATATGTTTGGCCTAAGGTGAAGTATAGCTCACCTCTCAGGAAGCTCATGGGGTTTCATGGGAATAGCTGGGGATAGATGGTGTCTTGTTCCACGCAGCAAATTGAGCTTCATAGGGGATCTCTACCTGAGGTCACAGTGATTTCACTGACACCTATAAACACCACATCAGCAACAGAATATGAGGATTATCAGCTTCCAGCTCATCTCCTAACCACAACGATAAAATTACTTTAGTTAACATCACTGTCTCTCATTTTTCACAAATATAGTGCACTCTATTCCAGCTATGAACAGGGAAGCCAAGGGGATTTTGTGTCTGTATTGGAGAGTAGATTTAGATCCACTGTGTTAAAGTAAACTGATAGCTTCAATTATTAAATGCAAGTACTTGGCCAGGCTTTAGTGAAGGAGGCCATTAAAGTTTCTGAGATCCTTTTTATTTTGGTTACCAAAGCTTGTTTCCAAGAGCCAGTGTCTGAATCTTGTTAAAACAGGACTTTCCATCATTTTCCATTAAAGAAAAAAGTGTGGATTGGGCAGTATTACCACTGCACTCAGAGTTCTGCCAAAGCCTCTGCTTGGACTGCAGGGCTGCCTTTAAGACGCTTGAAAAGCAAATCCTTCCCTGATATATCTGAAATCCCTCCCTTTTGAAGCAAGGCTCGTATTTCTCTTGGAAATGTAGCAAGAGAACCATTAAATATGAAACACTACTATGTTACTATGTAGGACCAGCTTTATAAAAATTACTTGCATGCCTTCAATGGGCCTTATTGGGGTATAAGACTCCAAAGTACAACATCAAAAATTACCTATCCCTACCTACACCCTACCCCAAACCCAACATTTCCAGCTTCCCATCTCAAATCACAAGGCCTCCTTTGATAAGCTGATAGTTCCTGTGCTGCATGTCTGAACATGATGTCAGAGGAGGAGCCTGACTGGGTGGACTTCCTCTGGACATCCCTTGCTCACAGTGAAGATGTCCAACACAAAATGCAGTCACCACTGTCAATTTTTTAAAACATGGTGCCTGGAGGAGCAGGTGATCATCACCTGCTCCTGCCCTGCACCCAGAGCATGGAGTAAGATATGGGAGGAGGTCAGTCTGATCTGGTATTCAGCCAGAGGGTGTTCACCACCACTTCTGCCATCCTGAGATCACTGTTTTGGCCCCAGCCCTGTGAGATGACTCTTCCCTTCTCATAGGTTTGTGCCAAAATAAAGGGAGATAATGTGAGGGGACATGGGGCTGTGACAAGAGCTGTGTCCATCCTCTGTTCTAGAACCAGTTCCTTCCCTTAGGAGACCTGTGCTGAGGGACTAGACACCTTCAGCTGCAGTCAGCACTGAAATCATAAAAATTAAAGCAGACATCCACAATGTCAAGAGACAGCAAAGGTGGTTAACCCAGTTTTGAAACCTCACTGGACAATTTAATTTAGATGTACAAGATCATGGTTTGCACGGGTGTACACTCTAGTAGATAAAATGCTGGCCAGGCTCAGAAAGTGGTTATGAACAGAATTAAATCCAGCTGGTGGCTGGTCACAAGTGGTGTTCCCAAGGGCTCAGTATTAGGGCCTTTTCTCTTTAATATCATTATCAATGATCTGGATGAGGGGATCAAGGGCACCCTCAGTAAATATGTAGACAGCACTAAGTTGGGCAGGAGCATTGGTCTGCTTTGAGATCAGGAAGCTCTACAGAAAAATCTGAACAAGCTAGATTCATCACTGTTGAGTGATTTGATCCAAAAGCTTCCATCTGAAACATCTACATTAACCAGTTCCTGGGCTAAGACTTTCACACCTTTTCCCTGGATTATGATTTGTTGTTTTTCATTTGTGATACAGCAGAAATGGAGTGAGAGTGATGGCATCTGCCTGGCAGTACCCACACAGAGGCGAGCTGCTTCCAGGGTGCTCAGCTTTCCTGCATGTGGGTGCTAAGCTGCAGGTGAAGCCTTCAAGGCAGGCTAATGGTGTGATGTCTGTGCCATCCACTCTCTTTCTGCACCCAAGTTTTCTGCCGGTGAAACAGATCTAGCATCATTACTTCTTTCCTTAATTTCTTCACAAACTTATGAGTTGTTAATGAGTTATTACTGCCCTTTCATATATGTTATTGTGCTCTACTGAGACTTCTCAGAACCTCCTCATGCTGTGACAGTGTGCTGTTTACGTCAAAGGTCAAAGAGGAAAAAGGCTTTAATACATGAAGTTATGGATTGTTTTGTACCAGTGAACTGCCATGATTCTTACACACAGTTTTCTATAGAAATTTGAAATTCTGGTCAAATTAAAAAATTTTGCCCCTTAGTGGATATCTACCATTCACACCACAGAGCCTGGGTTGTAATAGGGAAGAAGAATATATTTGTAGAACATATAAAAGGCATAGAATGATAGAATGCATTGGGTTGGAAGGGATCTTTAAAGGTCATCTAGCCCAACCCCCTTTTAGTGAGCAGGGACATCTTAACTAGATCAGGTTGCTCAGAACCCTGTCCAACCTGATCTGGAATGTTTTCAGGCATGGGGCATCCACCACCTCTCTGGGCAACCCGTGCCAGTGTTTCACCAACATCACTGTAAAAAATTTCTTCTTTATCTCTAGCCTAAATTGACCCTCTTTTAGTTTAAAATCATTACCCCTTCTCCTGTTGCAATAGGACGTGCTGAAAGCTTGTCCCCATCTTTCTTATAGGCCCCCTTTAAGCATTGTAAGGCTTCAAAAAGACCTTCCCAGAGCCTTCTCTTCTCCAGGCTGAGCAACCCCAACTCTCTCAGTCTTTCTTCACAGGAGATGAATTCCAGTGCTCTGTACTTTTTTGTGGTGCTTCTCTGGACCTGCTCCAACACATTCATGTCTTCCTTGTGCTGATGACTCGAGAGCTGGACACAGTACACCAGATGAGGTCTCTGTCTTACTGGTCATTCCTGCATTGGCTGAAACGTGCACTAACAACAGATCTATGAATGCACATGGAATCTTTTCTTAAATTATGCATTTTGAAGGTTTAGCTGGGGTTCTTTTCTCATTGTTTTCCCTTTCAGTACCAAGAAGATCAATCTTAAAATGCCCTTAATGTAACCAAAAATTAGGCTTTCATTTCTGTTGAGGTTTCTGAATGAAAAGGTTTTCCCTTCAAGAGTGTGAGATACCTAGCAAATTTCCTTGGGATCTGTGAACACTTAGGATCTTTGAAAAATTGCTCATCCTAAATTAGGAATTAGAAGCCTAATTTGATCTACTTTTACTGTGTTTTCTTCTAAAGCATGACCCAAGCCTTTGTATGTGTGCAGCAGATCTCCTAAAGAATATTTTATATTAATGTTAGTCAGTTATAGTTAAATTTCACTGTCAAGCTACAAAAAACCCTGTTTCCTGAGCTGCATGTAAAATTGGCTAGCTGGGAAATATTCACACCTTCAGAGTACAGTATGTGTTGTAAAAGATCTCTATTAAAATCTTCAGTTTATTAAACTGACAAATGGTAGGAAACTTTCAGACCTCAAAATCTATGATATCATTTCATTTTGAAATAACACCACCAAAATCTCACATTTCTTTGTGTGAAAGTAACTACATCTGTACATGTGTCATCTGCAGGCAGCCCCTCAGGTTTGATCATCATTAGCTGTGATTCTTGTGTTTAAATCATTGTCTTCAAGGCCTGTGAAAGTTAAATAAAAAAAAATAATTAAAAATAGGAGAACCTGAAACCTTGTATTTACAATTGTCAGGGATTAACCTTTATTCATGGTTTTAGATACTATATCCTTTTGTGGATTTTAGATAACGAAGAGACAACTTTTGAAAAAGGTGTTGTTCCCCCTTTGCCCCTGCCGTGGTGACACTTTACACAGTGCACATACATATTGCTTAGATGTTTAAAACATTGTCTAATTAACACATATCACAAGACAGATACTTTAGTACTTTTTATACAGTTACAATTTTCTTTGCTTAGGTCATTCTGCTCCTGTTTTAACTAAGTAAAAGCTCCTGTACCGTCCCTGCTGGTCTGGCTTAGGGCTCCTATTCTGCAGCGCATTGGCCAAGATGACTAGGCTCAGCCTCTTTGCTCCATGTGCTCTCACACAGTCAGTGTCAAGTGCCTCAACCACCGTCGCAGTCTGGTGGGGAGGAGAAAGGAGGTGTAGGGTACTTGCTGCAAGGTGCTGATGATAAGGCAGGCAGGTTGGAGCAGAGAATTTTGCATATGGAGGTGCAAGAAATGAGGAGCAAAGCCTCATTTTGCAGAAGCACAAATCATCACCATGGGTTAGCTCCCAGGAGCACCTGGTGTTGCTTTATGCAGTGGCAGGAAAGATACAGGTGTCTGACTTGGAAGCTTCCATGCTGAAGAGCCAGGGAGTTGATCTGATAAGCTGTGCTCTTGGACTCCCACAAGATATGGCAAGAAATTTTGGACTTGCTGTGGCAGGGCTTTTGCATTGTGCTACAGAACAATTCAGACTGTTTGTAAACCCTGTCTGTTGAGGAGGACAGAGATTAAACATCACATCTTTGAATACAATTTGGAGCTGTTTGTTGGAGACTAATGTGAAAAAGAAACTTTTGGGGAAATGCCAAGATGAAACCTTTTAGCCAAGGAAAGTGATTCATTACTTTTGAAAATGTCTCCCTATGTTTTTTAGCCAAACTACGTGGGCAGCATGACACAAACTTACAAAATAATTTTGTCACCCAGAATTTTTCTGGTTTTGACCTTTTATTGCAAAAATATATTTGCCCAGCTTACTTTCTCTATAAGAAAAAAATAATCCTTCCTACAGATGCAAGATGGCTGAGTGATGCTAAGCGATAAATACCATGGGCACAGTGTAAGACTTAGCCTAGAACAGGTTGTTGAACTGGTATTTCTGAATTATGCAAACTAGAGAGCATGGGGAGGCACCTCTTTATGGCTACGAAACATCCTCCTAATCTAATCTCATCTCATCTAACCTATGAAGCATTTACTAATGATTGCCATGGAAAATGCATAGATTTTTCATATCAAGGAGAAGTGAAGTAAAAACAGCATCCCAGTGGATTCAGGGGATAACTTGGTGTGTCCAACAGCAACATGAACACAGATGAAATGCAGACTCAATATGAGAGCTAGTACAATGACTGACAAACTTGCTAAAGAGCTAGGTGTTGCATTTGGAAAATATCTTCCATTGTTTAGCTTTACTTCTTTACTTTCTAAAGAGGAGGAGAAGTGGAATAAAGGGTTTACATATATTTTTTTTTCATCAAGGAAAAAAGTGGAGTGCTTTAAAAAACATAATACAATTCAGGCCCTTCCCATGAATAAGTAAAGCATTACAGTGCTAAACATTAAGAAAATGAAACACAAACGTAGGTATTAAATAATGGAAAGAAGAGATTTATTTAGTACTGTAGATGTCTTTGACATAATTTGTTTGCTTTCACAAAGAATGCAACTTATTGCTGTTTGTGTACTTCTAGAGATGCTTGTGTTTCCTCATAACTAGGTATGTCTCTGGTAGCTACTCACAGAGGTAGCCACAGCCAGTCTTTGAAAATATCTTACTCCTTGTAACTATTTGATCCTGTAATTGTCTATAAAAGCTTGGATCCAATGCTGATGTTAGGAATATTTTATTGCTCACCAAGGAGCACTTGTGGCTATGTTTTGATAGCCAGATTTGTGGTTCTGGAAAAGTTCAGGGATTCCAGGAGACCATCAGTGCAGTAATATTATTGTATCTTTTTAGTGAAAAAGAGGAAAATACTAGAAGCTAGTGAAACAAGTGAAATGTCCGTAAGTAATAACTATCAATAATAAAAGAACATCTGTGGAATAAAATTTATAGTGTAAAGCAGTGACTGTCAGCTTTAATTTACTTTCAACAGTTGAGGTATATGACTTACATGATGAAACATAGCAGTAAGCATCACACTTTTTAGTTCTAGAACACACACCAGTTTATATTACATGCATTGTATATTTTTCTCCTTTGAACACAATCATATTCTGTAATGAGAGACAGAGAGATAAACAAAATTCTATTCATTTTGTGACCATAGATATTACATTCTCAGCTCAGGACTTCCAGAAAAAAAAAAGTCATGCTTTCACTGCATTTGACAAATACTGGAACATGTTCTAAAAGTCTAGCTTATTTAAAATTCATTTAGCATATGAAATTCTTGATCTAGAGTATCAGGGCATTAATTATTAATATACACTGTTTTAGAATTAAATGTTACTGAAAACATAAGAAACAATCTCTAGGGAAGGAAGAGGAACTCAGACACTGTGAGGTTTTTTTAGGCATATGCAGGCTGTTACAGAGTTCCAGCTTTAGACTCATATTACTGTGCTGAGTGTTCCCTACTTGGATGTAGCTAGAATGCCTTACATTTCTCTTGTTACACTCTTTTATATTTAATGCACTTTAAATTGCTTAAGATGGCAGTAACAAATCCTTCACTCACACCCAATATATGCATCTTCTGTTCTATCCCAATTTGTGCACTGCTCAAAAAAATGGTACTTGAATGATTCCCAAGTGATATATTTAATAGCTATAATGAGTATTTATCCTTTTAAAGGGAGAATATGTGTGTAGCACAGTAATTATTTTGTTTTAATTATAGGTGATGGGTGTCATTTATCATGAGAAAAGGTACATTTTTTCTCATGTGTTTGACAAAAAAAAAAAAAAAGGAAAATAACTATGATGAATGGTATCACACTTGGAAAGAGGATGGAAGAGGTTTCTAACGGCTCCTCATTCCCGCCAACTTTTCTTTTAATAGCTTTAATAGCTTGCAAATTAATGAGACATAACGCCATGGGCAGCTCTACACAGTCTTTTCCCATTCTGCCCATATTTTAAGCCAGCTGATGTCAAATTGACTTGAATATGGCCACTGTGCTGTGATACCGAGCCCTGAACGAGAGGGAGGATAAAATTGGTCAGTCTCAGCATCACACTTTTACAGATGTATTACTGTTGACTCTTAAAATGTGTCTATATTCTAATATTTTTAAACTGATTTATTCAAGCTAATGATCTATGACTAGGCAAAATTAGGCATTACCAAGAATGCTACATTATGTATTGCAGTTTGATATGTCATAACTATTGCTAGTCTTTGAGAAACAAGCAACCTGTATGGTCATTTCCAAGGCAAATGGAGGCCAAAGCACTCAAGTTGTTTGTTATATGATCATTACTATAGTAGTCTGTCTGAAATCAAACAAACTTTCTGATCATAGATTAAAATTTTCAGGGAATGCAGACCTTTTGCCAAAAATTATACATGTGTCTGCTCCAAATCTATTTGCAAATTCACATTCAATTTTTCAAGCACTACAGCCTCAAAAACTGTGCAATAAGAACTGGGATCTGTACATTCACCTCATAGGTAAATGTCCATTTTCTTGCTATTCTGTGACTAATGAGAACTGAAGAAAAGAATCCATAATATATGTTCTTTATTGAGCCAAGCTTCTAGTTGTATGACTATTTTCTCCTTATCCTTTTCTAAACACTACATACGTTTTGGTTAAGCAAATTGATTTTTAAAAGAAAGGATAGTAAAACATGGATTTTTTTGTTGTTGTTGTTTTCTCAGCATTTCCTTACGTCTAATATATAACCATGATCATTAAAACATTTTAATTGTCAGACTTTGTGTATAGGAAGACATTTTAATGTAATTCCTCAATGAAATGTGAACCTTCATGTCTCTTCACAAACTGTTAGGCCATCTATAAAATTATTTTCTTGCTTATCACTTCCTGTTTAAGATGGATTTATTCTTATATTTTTCTGACTGTTTATTTGTTTTGTGAGTTCTGTATGTCTATATTATAGAATGAGAGAATGACAAAGTTGTCTTACAAATTAAGTGGCATATAATCTCTGTAGTGTAGAACAAGTATACTCAGGCTGGTGTGGGACCACCCTGGACCAGATCCCAATCTTCCCAGTGTCTCTACCTTGCACACTGCAGTCTGGGTGGATCAAAAACAGTGTGTTGGGAGTAGGGATGTGATTGTGCCCATGTACACAGCACTGTTGAGGCTGCAGATTGAGTATTGTATTCAGTTTTGGGCACTGCAGTATAAGAAAGAAATTGAGGTGCTGGTACAGGTCCAGAGAAGGGCAACGAAGCTGGTGAGGGGTCTGGAGAACATGTCTTACAAGGAGAGGCTGAGAAAATGGGGATTGTTTAGCCTGGAGAAGAGAAGGCTGAGGGGAGATCCTTATGGTTTTCTACAACTACTTGAAAGGAGGTTGTAGTGAGGTGGGTGTTGGTCTCTTCTCCCAAGTAATTAGTGATAGGATGAGAGGAAATGGGCTTAAGTTGCTCCAGGGGAGGCTTAAATTGGATATTAGGAAAAAATTGTATACTGAAAGAGTGATGAGGCATTGGAACAGACTGCCCAGGGAGGTGGTGGACTCACCATCCCTGGAGATGTTCAAAAACCATGTAGATGTGGCACTTTAAGACATGGTTTAGTGGTCATGATCATGTTGGGTAGATGGTTGGCCTTGATGATCTTGGAGGTCTTTTCCAACCTTAATGATTCTATGGTTCTGTGATCCAGTATTAACAGTTTCATCTCTTCATAGCTACATGTGAGGAGTGTTTCTACATACTGCTGGTGAAAGACAACAGATGGAATTATTGCATGGACAAGACCCACCATGGAAGGGGGACTTGGACCACATATTAGCATGTGTGTAAGTCCTATAAAGATCAGGGATAATAATCTAATTGTAAAGCACTTCTCTAGAAAAGCTGGACAAAGCTTTTGTTAGTATTTCATCATGCGACTGCACAATGAAATACAGAGCAATGAGGATCTCCCTGAGCTGGGAATGGGAGAGCTAGATCCTGAATAGGGCAATAGCATTGCCTAGGACAGCATCTTAACAAGATGCTGCACAGGATGTGCAGTTAACAGCCATCTCACAGCCTGGTTAGAAAAGTAGGGACAATGCTGACTCCGTTTGGGACGATGGGTCTCTGGGTCTTGAGATGGAAAGTTTCAACTTACAGTTTTAACATCAGTGCAAGTTTTGAATCTTTTCTTGTAGCACCCTAGCAAATATAACGTATTTGAACTGGTTATGAAGACTGAAAGGAATGTGTCTCCTTCCACAGCAAGCTCAAAACCTTCTGAATAACCTCTCCACTACTCTCTCTGCAGGCATATGCATTTCTTTATGTTTCAAAGACTCAGACTTCCAACTTTTGTCCTTGTTCTAGTCCTTCCAATGCAGTTGTGTGTATCAAAGGCAGGAGCAAGCTGAACTTTAGGAAAAACAGAAAGAAAGTGCTTTCACTTTTTTTTTCTTTTTCAAAATTTTCAGGCCTTATGAAAAAATCCCTGGTTGCATATGTTAAAAGTTTCCATCTTCCTGAGTTTTCTCATTCTTCTTGTAACTAGAGTAGCTGCTATGGAGAGATCTTTGCCTCACATATCAGTATGTCTGGCAGAAGGTGGGAGATAAACCATGGAGTCACTGACACCCAAGAAAGAAACAGCTGCTCTTGTAAAACAGCCAAAGACCTTTTGTACACAGCACTTTGCTTTACTCTGCCCTCACTTTCCCACCTTTACAGTCCCTCCTTTGGTGCATACTTAAGTAGATTTTAAAGGACTGTAGGACCTTAAATCTTGCTGCTCAACCTCACCATGGGCAATTAGAAAGCTGCTTTCAAAATCCCCAGCTAGGACATTTTACAAGTAGTTGAAAGGAAACTGAGAGGACAAATGCGGGTGTTTTTGAAGTATTAAGCCCGTGGGTGGACAGTGGAAGGACTGATGGATTTGTGAGAAAGAAATAGTGTGAATATTGTGCATTCCAGAGACTGGAGAAAAAGTAAATTACCAAGGAGATGTCACATACATTGCCAAGGCACTTCTGGTTTGGTAACAGTTTCCACTCCCTGCTTGTACAGATGAAAGCAATGGCAGTCAAGCAGCTGTCCCAGGCCCCAGCAGGAGATCATGCAACAGGACAGATATGTTCACTTTCACCAGCTCCGTTGTTGTTACTTCCTTTCAACCAATTAATATAGTGATTTTGATTTTAAGACATTTTTCAATATAGCATGCATTCCACAGGCTTTAAGGAAATCTCAAAATGTACCTTTCATACATACAGAACCTTTCTTCTTTCACCAGACTCTAACGTGTTGCATTACACTACACTTAGATATTCAGTAAGGTATTTTGGCATTGTGTCTGCTGGTTCCTGTTTAAAGTAAAACATATCATAGGAATTTGTTGGTGGCTTTTAATACATCCTCACTTAGTTACATACAGAAAGCTTATTAACATAATACAGATCTTTCTTTTCCTGACATGTCTTCAGTGTCTCTTCTTTCTGTCCCATGCACTTTAGGCCATCTAGTAAGATTCAGTCTAAGAGAGGATTCACTTCTTCAGAGCTTGTATGTTCCACATTAATTGTCTAAATACTAAAATCGAGAAATTCTTACTTTTGTAAGCAATAGTTTATAAGCAAATATACAAAACTACTTACTAAGATTATAAATAATACTTTTTTATTGAGGATGTAATGAGGGTCTTTTATTAGAAGGTGGTTCATTTAGAACATAGATGAGTACACATGGTATTAATTAGAAAATATTTTTTGAGCTTCTTTCCACATATTGCTGATATGTAATATTCCAGAACTTCCCAACAGACTTTTAATCCTTTTGTCAATGACTGTAAAAGACAGGAGATGATTTGTTTGTTTGCAGGCTACCATGTATTGCATGTTACTTTCCTCCAAAGTCAGCAAGCAGCACAGCTGAAGGGCTGACTTTCTTTTTCCCAGCTGCCACACCCTGGGTCTGGATGAAGCTGAGGGTCTGAAGGTGGGCTGAGTGCTCAGGGCAGAGATGGGGACAGTGGGAAGAGGGAGATCAGAGCATATGCCTGTGTACACATGTGCGTGCGTGTGAGCACGAGCTCACATGCCTACTGAGTAGAACACAAGAGGCTGAAGGAGACAGGGAATAGACATGCTGCTGGCTGCAGAGAAGATGAAAAGCCAAGAGCTTTTTCCTGCAGACCATGTAGCACTGTTTCAGAGACCCATGCCAAGCTGCTGGGCTGAGAGTAAGACCAGGGGAAAAGATGGTGTACAGAGCTAGTTTACAAACCCTTTTGATTTCACTCTGAGTTTCTTCAAATGAAAAAGAAAACCACAGAGTGTCATGTGCCCATGAACCCCAGGTTTTTCAGGTTCTCATCCCATTTTGCTCTTTTGTTGTCCTTCTTTTAATGACAAGTCTTATTTTTTTCTCAAAGCTACAGATAATCAAAGTCCTGTCACAGTGATCAACTTCCTACCCAAAAGCACAAGTTCCCTTTTTCCACATCTGTTGCTCACTGTATGAAACTTTGACTCCTTTCAGCCATTACTGGACATTGTGATGGCACATGTAACTGACTAGTGTGCAGTAGGTAAAATTATGCTTTCTTCTTTCAGCTCACCTGCTGTGATTGTAACTTGTATTTCCCATGGCAGTGAGCAATGCTGGACCATCCCCCAGGTAAAGCACTGCCTTCTGATCCCAATGTCTTGATGGCTGGTCTGGGTTTGTTTTGGTCCATGCAAACTCTGCTGTGGTTTAAACAATTCCTATTCCTTTCATTGTTTTCTGTCAAGAAAGTAATTTCTGAGTGATGCCAGCTTGGAGAAGGAAAAAGGTAAGCACAGCCAGGAGGAGGGAGTCAGAGCAGCACCCTGCACAGAAATAGACAAGGGAAGGAGCTTCTCAGTGCATCCCCTTGCCCCTCCCATTGATGCTGGGAGTGAGAATATCCCCTGCTCTTTTTCTTGCTGTTTCTATCTCTTCCTGCTCAACCAGTCTCCACCCGTCAGGTGCAACTTGGTCCATTTCGCCCCTGGGTGGGGGGATGAGGCCAGGCATCGCAGCAGCGCAGCAGCAAGGGGCCGAGCTGTGCTCTCTGCTTCAGTTGCAGAGCCCTTCCCTGCAGCTTTCCCTTCTCTCTTCTCACCTTTACTGTGTATTACCATGCTGTTTTGGCCCCTTTGATTTGTCCATCTATCTTAGTTTCTGTGTTCTGGCTATTGTGTCTGTGAAGTACAGATGACTGGCTATGCACTATGCACGTCTTGATTAATTCCTCTCCCATTCTCACACACTCCTATGTTTTGAATCAGTCACACGGGTGAAAATCTGGAGTAAGTCTGTTACACTGTTTGATCTATGGTAATTTATAGCAGAATCTAATCCCTTGCCTCTTCATGGTTCCTGGCTGTACCGTAATAACATCTTATTAAATACTTTAGACATCTGAGTAATCTGTTTGGCTATCTTATATCTGTGTTTCATTGCTCTAAGCACATACACTTTTGTTTTCCCTATGTCACATGTGTGTGATGATTTGTTTGCCTAGCTCTGTTTCTTGAAGACTGCCATACTTACTCTTTCCCCATAACTGAAATTTTTTCAATGTCCTCCATCCCACCTTATAGTACCCACTCTCAACTACTGTAATTCTCTTTTCTTTATCTACCCACACTTTTTAGAAGACACAGAAAAGCCCAACCCAACTGGCTGAGTCCATATGAGACTGCAGACCTGGCGTGGTTTACACAGACACAAGATATCTGGTATCTCTTTCAAGTCTTAATCGCCCTGTGCTGCCATGCTCCTGGGCCCTTGGATCTCAGGAGAGAATAGCTGGCCAGCAGATAAAGGATGAGGCTGGGAGCTGGTTTGGGATACCCAATAGAAACATTCATTTTTTTATCCATATGCCTCCCTGCCTCATCTGTGAGTCTAATGGAAACACTTCCTTGGAATCCAGTCTGAAAACAGTGTTAGAAAGTTGTCAGGCACAGGCTGAGAAATAATGGGGAAATACTCTTGGGCTGTGATTTATGTGTTTTGTTTCTTTCCTGGGGAACTATTCTGCCTTTGAGGCAGTCCCTTTGGGACTCATTCAGAAATAGTGAACTGATGCTTAAACGCATGATGTCCCTTTGGTGTAGAGATGAGATTCTAGAAATGGAAGCATATTTTTATACATATATAAAATAAGGAGGTGAATTCCTTAGTTGCTATTAGGTCATTTGGTGTCTAGCCAGAAGGTTATCCTACCAGGTCACTGCAGAGGTTTCCCTTAAAGGAACTTACCCTTTTAAGGGTAACTTTAAATTTGCATGGCATGTCTTAAATTGGAAAGCTTACAGGAATATGGATTTATTTTATATACAAATGTGATTTTTTAAAAATGATTTTTAAACAAATATTTGAACCAGTAGACAGGTTGTGGTAGGTGGAATCATATCACTAAAATATACTGATATTAGGGATTAGCTTCTCTCCTGCAAAAAATAAAGCATGCACTGGTAAACACTTCCCATGTTTAATCCTCACTCATTGAATTATATTATTGGTCTCAAAGACTACCTCCTCCTGTGAGGTAGGAGAAGTTTTCTAATTTTTACCTCAGAAACTTTCTTGTTGAACTATTCAGTACTCACCAACAAACTCTCTTCCTAGAGAAATTAGCATATTCTTCAAGATTGTGTAAAACCAAAAAAATTTAGGACCCTGCAATGTCATGTTTGCTGATCTGTTTTACAGAGCAGGACTTAACTGACAAACATGGTACCTTCAGCCATTCTCTGACTCTTCAACTAAGGAATTATTTCTGAAGTTAGATAGCATTACAGGTTTCTGTTTTTCTGTTATTCATACTGCTTATTTAAAGTGAGCCATCTTTTTCAAAACTTACACTTGTAAAATTTGGCAGTGTTTAAAATCTGACTGCTTGCAGAAGCTCTGCAAGTTCCTCAGGAGGACTGTCAGGTTATCAGGGCATGGTAGTTAGAGCCTAGGCTGGATAGGCTATTGCAGCTCCTCAAAAAAGGGGAGAATACTTGATGGGGAAAGTCATTACCCAAGTAATGTAATGACAAAACAGCACATTATTTCAGGGTAGTACTGGACATTTCACAGGATCATAAAAATCTTGGCTTCCATTCATCGAGGGCCTTTAAGCAGCTGAGAGATCCAACTGCATTCAAGTGCCTAGAGAACAGGTGCTTTTATAGTGTTACATTAGGTTTTGTAAATCTAGCATGTAAAAGTACATGACATTCATTAAAAAAAAAAAAAAGAAAAAAAAAGGGTAAGTATTGTATTTCTTTTTATTTGGGTAGAGAACTGTATTCCTCTGTAACAGACAAAATGATCAGGGACTTTGCCACTGTGCAAATACTGTCTGGCTTTAGAGAAAGCAACTGTTGGGATGCATAGTTTTAACATAGGCTCCTCCCAGGAAAGAGCTGCAGATAATTTGATCATAAAAATTAGCTTTTTTTTTTACCTTGAATGGAAAATAATTCTGCTTTTCAGTCACAATGAAAAACATTCGTGTGTTTGCTTTAGTTACATTTTTTTTCATCTTTTAAAAGTTGAGACTGATTAGACATGGGAAAAACTGATCTTGAATTTAAATGCTCCTTTTTCTAATGTAAGCATTACCTGGTCTTGGAAACACTTGAGTTATAGAACAACAGACGCTTTTTTGGCCATTTACTCCAAATTTGAAAGGTGGGATTTGGTAACAGTTTAGTTAGACCAGTTTACTAATCAATTATGGACAATGACACCTACATTTAATGTGAAGTCTAGAGAAATTAATGTGTGGTGGGGTTTTTATTCACATTTTGATAATAAGAATGGATTTCATGATGGCAAACCAGAAAACAAGAATGTATGCCTGTACATGCCACGTTTCTTCCTTATTCAGCCTTTAAGAGCTTGCTTTAAAAATCTTCAGTTTGTAGTTCTATCACAATTTCTTTAAAGTGGGAGAAGGGTAAGCAAGGTAGGAACTTAACAGTATTTACATTTGAACACTAAGCAATTTCTGAAGAGTGTGGTAGGAACTAGCTATTGCAAGAACTATTATTTAGTTTAATTGATCCCAGCTGGGCTTGGAAGAGATCCCAGCTGGGCTTGGAAGAGATTCCGGCCAAAAGCATACAAATGCTTGCCAAGAGCCTGTCATATTTGATAGCTCACACTGCTATGAACTTGGTTAAAAGAGGTCAGTCACATAGCAGAAACTAAGCTCTCTTCCACTGTATCCAGGCTAGCTTAAAAATGCAGATATGTTGCCAACTGACTAGCAAGCCTTTCTCCTTTTAACCTTGGTTTAAGAGGCCCCTGGTTTCTTGGAAGTGGGGGAGTGCCGCACTGTGAAGCAACAGGAAGATGTTCCACATGTGGAGCGATGGGCAGACACAGCTGCTCTAGGATCCTCTGGGCATCTGTTTTCATTAAAACTTCACTTGTGCATTTGACCTATCAGCTGGATTCAGCACGTCACTGGTAAAGGTACACAGTGTATATAACACCACTAATTAATCAACTTCACTTTAAGAATCTCCCTTCTGTTAGCAATACATTCTTCTTCTTTTTAAGGTACTTCCCCCTCAGGCTTTTGCTAACTTTGTTGAAGATTAGAAAAGTTTGTGTAACATAATTTAGGACAAACTATCACAACAAATATACCATATTTATTACAGGAGCAGGTGCATTAAATCTGATTAATTTCCCATTGCTTTCCTTCCTTGATAGCTACCTGAATAAGTTAGAATAGAACCATGATTTTAAAGAAATACAAAACATCTAATTAAGGATGATTAAGTTTCTAATCAACTATGCCTTCTCACCTTATGTAGTGGGTATAACTATTCACATTGTTTGAAAGAGCTATGCAGGAACCTCTGTCCTTGTTGAGATTAATACACTAGGTTTCCTCTGTCTGTTTTCTCTGTTGGACCATAACCACTGTGGTGGAACTCTCTCAACCACTCCAGAGAAGTAGTTCCACTTTGCCTAAATAATTAAATATTCCTTGGACCAGAGGACTGGAACCTCTACAAAGGGCTTATTTTTTCCCTTCTTCTTTATGCTTTGTTTCCCTTTTACCCAGAGAATATTTAATTACAAAGTGGAAAAGTCCAACAGGAGAGATGAAGTCAGGGAAGATCCTCTAGATCAGGGGAACTGGCTTTCAAACAACATTGTCCCACTGGAGTGAAACAAAATTATCCTTCCATAGCTGAAGATCTGGCTCATATAATCTGAAGCAGTGTCATTCTGCTTTTCAGAATAAAAACTTTCAAGGAGCATTCTTATGGGGAAAATTAAACAGCTACTACAAACATAATCACTAAACTTACATGGGTTCATTATTGTTAAATTTGGCAAATAAGATATAGAAATGAACACAGTGTAACAATGTGAGGGGTTTACATATTGTAGGGAATAAGTAAATAAATAATAAATCATCTAGGCCACTGACTGCTTGCAGTCAAAACTTGCTACTATCTAAAGTGCTTACTGAATTAAAAATAAGCTATAAATCTTTGCCCAGGTCCCGTGAACATAAATATGTAGCATCGTTGTTATTTTTAGATGGTATTCTCACCAGAGAGGCAATCTAGGCAGTTGCAGGGAATCCATTGTCTTCTCTTAGTTGTTTTCAGAATCTGCTGAGGATTCATTGTGACATGATACAATGCTGTTCCTGCTGCTTTTAAATAATGGATTAAGAGCACTATGAATCAAGGGAGAGTAAATGGCAGGTTATGTCCTGGATGCTGTGCATGCAGAATGAGGAGATAGCAAAAGCAGAAGCAACAAAAAGCCAAGAAGTCAGCACTCTAATATTAAAGCACTGAAGATTCAGTTTTGTTAAAAAAAAAAAAAAAAAAAAGGCTCATTTTGTTCATAAACTCTATGGTTATTTGATTCATTTAACAGCTCAGGGTTCTGAAATGATCTGTTTCATACTGGCCACATTCAGACATTAAAACCTTGGACATTTCTGACAATGTTAGCAAAATTTTATACTAACTTTACACCAGCTACATAGCATAATCCTCTTGCCAACCTCCTTACCTTGCAAACCTACCTTCCAGGTGTTAATTTTACAGTGAAAAAATTAATGGTCACAATCACCTTACAGCATTTCTACTTAACAGCATCTAGTTAAGTAGAGGGAACATATTTCAAAGAGGAATTACGGTCTGGACACAGACAAAAGTCAGTAATGGCTTTATTGGGAACTTTGTTCTCTAAGCAGAGAGAAACACTGGGAGGGAAACACTTTTAGACTGAAGTTCAAAACTGGGTACTGAAATAGAATAATTTTGGCAGTCAGGTACTGGAAATGGATATTTAGATACCAGATTTAGGTGTTTATATTTGAATAGAGTTCCACTTATACACAGTATAATACCTCTTTTGAGTTGGTCAAGTGTAAAAGGATGACCCATCATAACAAAGAGAGGAAAAGCAAGGGGTGACCTAAGTCTTGTATTAAAATGGTGTGGTGGATTTGGCTGGGCAGAATCAGGTAGAGATACAACACTGATTATTTCATATCCTCTCATACATTACATGGCTTACAATTCTGCCTAATTCAATCTAATTCCAGTTTTCAATAATCTGGGTTCCTGAGCATTTGCCCATGTCTGTAGTTTTCTGGACAGAGGTAGAGAATGAAAATTGGTGCAGATTCAGTTCAGGCACATGAGCAGAAGCCTGTGATGTTTTGTGACATTTTTGTGTGGTGTTAATGGTAGGAATTCAGTGGGCTAGCATCCTGCTGGCATTAGCAACACTCACAGTTGCTTTAGGCTACACCAGTAGCTTGTACCACCTTCTCTCAGACACCAAGTAAAAAAGTAAGCATACTGTAGATACTTGTCACCACATCCTGTTTAACTTGGGCAGCTCTCTTTTGGCATTTCTGTCCTTGGCTCATAGTCTTGGTTCTAGGCAGGATGATTGCAACTGTTTCAGATGATGAAGGTTTTCTCATGTAGGGAGTACATTTCCTGACTTGCAATGTTTAACACTTAGAGAAGATGAAGTTTGTAATAGTACCACTTTTGGGGCAAAAAGTGTAGTTTTTTGAACAAAAATTGACATCTTTGGAAAGCTCAGTTGACTAAGACCTCAGTCTAGCTTTCAATGAAAATCTGGAGACCGTAAATTCTCTTCCAGTTTCTCCTTGAGTTTTGAATCTGCTTACTGAAACATCCTTTGAAAATGGATTCTTTTTATCAAGAATGCTATTTTGGAAATAAATTAAATAAAGCCTCTTTCTCTTCCTGTTTGAGAAAATTGACATTAAAGCAATTATACAGAACAGAAATACTGATAATGTAAACAATTATATAGAATAATGTGCATAGAACTGATACTTAGCACAAACATATATATCTTCTGAATAACACTGACTAAAGTATGATAATTAATAGAAAAGGAATGTCATGTTTAACTCTTCTATTCTATATATGTTACTAAATTTTTGTATATTCCTCAGTGCTTAGAAAGTTATGCACTAAAGGCCGCAAATATTGTCATAGTGCAGTAGAACCAGAATTACAGATTGTTGATTCCAACCCTTGAAAAAGTCTCAAGAAAAAGCTAAGTCTGTACCTAGACCTGCACTGGTATCAAGGATGACACCTTTTTACTTTAGTGACATCAGGACCGTGTTCTAAGTAATAGAAACAGACTTAATCTTGTAGTCCTGAACCAACCAGATACCAGAAACAGCATCAACTAAATGTTCTTCACTTAGAAAGAACTGTGCATGGGCTTTCATGGATAGTGCGGAGACCAACTAGTGTGGTGACTGTCTTAACAGTGCAAGGAAGAGCGCAAAGAGGCTTCTTAGACATGACAATTATGGGCTTACACAAAAGAGTAAATGATCAAAAAATAGCAAATTAATTCTCCTTCAGATGGCTAGTCGATTAAAGCTACTGGTGAAGATCCACTCCAGTAGTTATATTGTTTTGGGAGGATAATGTATCTTTTCCATTAAGGTTAGTTACAGAAGGGAGAACATGCTATTCTTGAACTTTTACGTTAATTTTTTCTTCATATGTCAATCCTTTTTTCTGCTGCAGTTTCTGCATAACAGAGCAAGGATTCATTAAGACTTAATGTGTATATCTAGTGTACACTGCTTAATGGAAAAGAAATCCTGTTTTTCTTAAGTATTTGCTATATGTTACAAAGAGAGACCATGTTATAATTTTGTCTTTAAAAATGACGCAACAAAAGAAAATGTCCCTCAGATAGCTATACTTTAACAACATATAGTTCTCATCTTCAGGACCATGCCATGCCAGTGAAGTGCAGGTGTGCAAACAGAAGACAACTGCAGAAGAAACGTATAAGCTGCAGCTGCCTGAGGCAGGTACACGCATGGGAGGCAGATAGAGCCCTATGACCAGCAGTGCAGGAACACTGAGTGAGGGTTGCTAGAAGTAAAGGCAAAGCTGTGTGCACATGTACTGCTTTAAGTATGCTGGAACCAGTGACTTGCTTGATTGTTTAACAGGGCATCCATGGAAAGGAGAAGGCATTTGATGATATATACAAAACTTGTAGTAATTATTTTACATCTTAGAAGAGTTTTTACACCTTGCATAACTCCTCAGGGAGTAAGGTTGTGCATAATATGAATATGGAGAGCAAAACTTATGTCCATCCTAAGTTGCTGGAGAACTACCCTGTCCATTGATTCATACTCTAGCTATTACTCCAACTCTACCATAAACAAACATTTTATTTTTATTTATATAGCCCTGTCCTTGAATGATAAATATCAGTTTTCATTCTTTTGTCTTACTTCATTGGTCACTGTTAATCACTAAGAGTATGTAATTAAAGCAGACCATATTGCATGGGTAGTCTCTTGTAAAATCATAGTTTACATTAAAAGCAGTGATATAGTCTGACAAAGAATTAAACTGACTTTGTTGATCATAGACCTTTTGTTTTATAGAGACAATATCAGTGTTGTTAATTATGGATTAATATTAATTTCTCTCTATTCCCTTCTCTCAGCTCCAGTGCAATAGTTTGAAGTAATATGGACGGGTTCTCTTTACTACTGCTAATCACTTTCTAGTTTTTGATTTCCTCTCTTTCCATTATGTCTTTTGTTTGTTTGTTTTTCTCCTGTCATTCACTTATTTCCTCTTCCAATGGCACTCGAAAAATATTGAATTTCAATAATGCTAATCATTTTAATGATTGATATTTGATTAGCATGTGTTCTTACTTTTATTTCAGAGACTGAATGTTGAAAATCGTGAACAAAACAGAGTTGCATGAGAAGATATCTACCATTGGTTTAATATTAGCCTACCAGGTGAACAAAAACCTTAATCTGAATTTTCAGTCTTTCTCTGGTCTCTTTCCAATGAAATTGCATCCTTTTCCTTTCTGTAGCCTTCAGATCAGTCTTTGTAACTTCTAAGTAGCGGATAAAGGAAATCCTTATTGCTTCAAAGAGCTCTTTCTATTCATAAGGACCTTCAATATGGTTTCCTAAAATACAAGCTGACAAGGCCACTCGCCTATGAAATGCTGCTGAACGTGTTTTCAGAACTGGAATTATGAAGCCTGTTTCCAACTAGCCATTGTTTGTGTCTTGCTTGAGGTGCTAAGGATTGTTAGGAGAGACCTTACCCAAAGCACAGCTGTGAAGTCTAAAGGAAGAAGAATGGGCCTATGCCATGTGAATTCCACTCAAAAGTCTGAAGGATAAATATATATTTTTAAATAGGATTTTAATCCTAAATGTTCAAACTGCAAAGGTCAAATATGAGAAGGTTTTAGCCTTATGTAATGTAAAAACTGAATCACTTCTTCAATAGCTATAATATTTAAACGAACAAATTCAGCTGTATGAAGTTATATTTTCTGGTATCCAGTATTATGAACTTCAGATGTATTGCTATTAAATAGGGATATTTTTCACTGTTCAGGTGTGAGTGTTTAAATGGTGCTAAATTCCAGGTACATAGATGCGCTAAATTTAAATTAGAATTTTTGTACTCAAACGATACTAGAATCATAGCATAGTTTCGGCTGGAAGAGACATTCAAGATCATCAAGTCCAACCTTATTCCTACCCCTATCAAAACCACTAAACCATGTCCATAAGCACAACATCTACCTGGCTCTTTAACACTTCCAGGGATGGTAACATTCTGAATAAATTCACAGTTCAAGTTCTGAAATGGTTTGCAAAGTTGCTTAGTTCTTGAGTACTTCCAGGTACTTGAAAATATATGATTCAAAAAAGTCCATAATTTCATTTTCTGAGGCCCACAAGATAACCTCAGTATTGTTAATTTAGTAATAAAATTTTGTAAGAATTGCAGTTTCATTTGACAGTGTGGTTTACAACTTTATAGACTAATCAGACATTAAAATTCAAATAGCTTCTGGTTTTATGGAAAATGGTATAAAAATAAGGGGTTTTTTGACCCTAATTTTTTTTTTACTTTGACTTCAGGTGAAAATTGTAAGGTCTTAGTATTGTTGAAAATCAGAGTTCTCTGGCCTCTATAAGTATTTAATATCAGTTAAAACTGATTTTAGGATGACAAAACAGTCCAATTTTGCAATGGATATTTTGATTCACTGGATGTAAAGACAAGTAAAGGAAACCTCAATATGCTTAGTGTTGTGTACACTTGCTGTCCCATGTGGCCACCCCAAGGCTGTAGTAGTCATAGGAGTCAACTGGAGGACTAATCTTTTCTGATCATCTCTTCCTGATGCTTCGTACTCTACAGAAAGAAACCAAGTATCAGCTGATCTTACAACTACCTGGAGTACATGAAGGCCTTCTGATTTCAAGACTAATCAACTTAACTGTGGATATGTTTATTTATTTCCATTTTCTTATCTACTCTTTTTTTAAAGAAAACTTTTTTCCATTGCTAAATACTGGACAATGTTGATTTCAAGTATTGAGTTAAATCTTTTTTTTTTGTTCATATGTTTTTCTTTCAAGCTCTCTATGTATCGCAAAACTGCACATTTCATATAGTGCTTAGATGGAAAACCTGACATTTTCTATTGCAACAGCACCAGGCTGTAGTACAGTAAAACCTGAAAAGCACTGCCAAGCCTTCCAGCTGTACTTTCCCACTTTAGTTCTACTGATCCTCCTTTCTGCTCCTTCACATGTCTCAGATAACTAATGATGTTTCTGAACACTCCTTTTATCAGCAGGGATAATCTTTGTATATCAGCTTTGTAGCTTTCCATTTAGTCCAAGACGTGTTTGCCTCAAATAGAAATAAACACAAATTTTGTAATACACTTCGTCCACACCAACTGACAGAACTTTTTCGATAAATATGATACCACAGCAGACCAACAGTGTTACTACCAGAGCTTTTCTTAATATTTTTTTTTTACTGCATCTCCTGACATTTTAGTCCACATTCAATATTTGTGTCCTCATAATACAAGGTCATATCTCAGATTCTTGCACAATGTTTCTAATATGCCTTATCCACAAAGGAAAAATAGCTTTATACTGCTCAACAGCAGCCTGTGGGAGACTTTTCAGCTGCTGGTGACCCACGTGCTGATGACCAGTTCTGCAGCTCTGATGGTTCTGAAGCTATTGGGGAGGTTGGATATGAAATGAGGGGAGGAAGCCGAATGGTGCTGGTGAGCCAGCCCTGCTTAGGAGTGGGCTGCCTGTCCAGCATGATGGTGGGGATATGTGGGACATCCTTGCTGCCACCTGCTCACCATGACCCATCTTCAAAGCTCCTGAAATGACATGGGCATCATGGTCTCTGGCCATAAACATCTCTTGGAAGGTATCCTCAAGCCATCCATTACGACAGCAAAGAGAGGATCTCCATTAAGGAAGTTCAAGTGAATTCCCCAGTTGTTTAAGAGCAGAAGCCAGGCTTTCCAGAAATCTTTGGATGCTTTTACCTTAGTAAAGTTCTGAAGTTTCCAGTTTCAATTTTAAGTGCAAAGCAAATATCCACTCAGAACAGTAAATGTATCTTTTTTAAGACTAAGCTGTTTGCAATTATAAGAAAGTAAATATAGTTTTTAAAAAATACACACTGCTAATTTCCACCTGTGTCTGATTCAGCTGTGTGCCAGATGCCTGGGTTTCAACACCTACATGTTTCCAGGATGTTTTTCAGAAGGCAAATGAAAATTAATTTAAAATACATTATAAAAACAACAGGTGTTTGGGATTTTTTATATTTATGTCCATGACACTACTGCAGGACAAATAAAAAGAGATTGGTGAAAGAAGTGTATGCACAGCAAGCGGGGAAGAAAGGGACAAGGTTTTTGTGAATTCTATTATCGTATCAACTTTAAAGTTAGTGAGAGTTTCAGTCATGTCTATAAATACTTAATGACATAAACAGTTTAATAATAATTACATCATGTGTGACTTTTACAGTTTTTTCTTTAGGCAAACTTGGATTGGTAATTTAATAATAAAGACATGAAATCTATTTGCATTTTATGCCACAAATTTTTGTACAATTTTATTATCTGTTGTTACTGTTAACATGCCATGTATGTTTAATGATGTAAATTGTCTTACCCTACTGTCTGGAAAATCAAATACCAATTTTTCTTCCACAAGGTATCAAGTGTGGCTCTTGTAATGGTCATTCTCACAGATGATAAAACTAAGCATGGAAGGTTTTGCTAGAAGGTATCCTAGTGTTTGTTATCAGACTGGAAATATGGTGTGACTGCAGTCCTCCAAAATATTTTGAACTAATAGATGGGAAAAGAATAGAGAGAATAATCATAGAAGGTGCTATGAAGAGGAGGAGGAGAAACAAAGGGGGACAATCAGAAAAAAGAGAGTGAGAGAGAAATGGGAAGAAAAAGTACCTTCTTTAAGGTATGCTTTTGGACTAATAGCTATATTACAGGGCAAGAGACCACATAACTCACCCCTCCTGTTTTAGGGCAGAAGTAAAATGCAGGATAGGTGGTGAGCATCTGGTGTTCAGATATCTTTGCTCATGGCTATTCTCTGCACTTGTTTCCTCCTAATGGAACATTTTCCCCTTCATGTAATAGAGCTCTTCAGAGGGCAGCTGCAAAGGTATGTGTAGAAAAACTGGCAAG
This sequence comes from Actenoides hombroni, assembly GCA_024336885.1. Lineage (NCBI taxonomy): Eukaryota > Metazoa > Chordata > Aves > Coraciiformes > Alcedinidae > Actenoides > Actenoides hombroni. The sequence continues at coordinate 5,315,452 of WUAM01000089.1, forward strand.
AATTTACTCAAAAGCTTGAAAAATTGTTCACCATCTCTAACAGCAACTGATATTCTACAAGTGCATGGAAGGGAAGAGAAAATCTCACCAGAAATGTGTGATTTTCATATGACAAGAAGCATAAGAGTAATGAAGACACATTGAACATGGTTATACTGTATGAACTTTTGTCTATCTTGAATTTGGAGTTTATTTCATTACATGACTTGCAGGTTTAGTATTACCTGGCTTTTTAACCATTTTTCTCTCCAGAATTGGTTGAAGAATTATTGTTTTATAATCCAAGCTTATCTGAACCTTGATTGTGTTAGAAATATTTACTCTCATTGAGGTTTAAATCAACAACCCCTTTCCCCCAGTGCAATGATTTAACATAAAACCCTGGCAGAAATGCTGTATTGGCCTTTCTTCTCCATCTACACAGAGTTTTATGCTATCAATTGTAAGAACAGATCCACACTCAGTATGTTAGCCAACAACAATGTAGTGAGGAGTCTTGTTATCATTTAGTATATACACAAATATTTATAAAGATAGTTCCTAATTCATATTGATTATAATATAGGCTTCCAGGGTGACAGAATCCCATGTGTCTTGTTTTCAAAATAGTGTGATGTCTGACGCTGTATCTGTACTGCCTTTCCTGGTCATGCCTTGGGGAAGGTTTTTGTTCAGAAAAGAAGTTGTGCTGCGTTGGTAGGTGACTGAGTTTAGTTACACAACTATTTGTGCAATTTGGTCACTATAAGTCCGAGTTTCCTTGCTAGGCAAGTAACTCATTCCAGCATTGAGCCAAAGATCAAGACAATGTGTGAATGTGGAAAATGAGGACTGAAGGATGAGCTTGAGCTTTAGCTCATGTCTGTGCAGATATCTGCTTGAAGTGTGACAGTATCCTAAAGAAGAGGTAGAACTTCAAAATACCCGCAAGTCACAAAATAACACTCCATGAACAGCTATAGAGCAATACACATTGATGTACAGCATTAAAAATGCAAATGATTACACTCTGCTAGGAAATTGCACGTCTATCAGAATAAAAGAGGGGAACTCAAGATCTAGCTGACTTTATTCCAAGGCATTTTAACGTTTCATGAGAGTACTCATTTTGTACAAGACTTTCCAAAGAAACTTGTATCTGATAATAAGAGGAAATAAAACCCCTTCATTTTAGAGCCAAATTGTCCTTTGTTTTACCATTTTACCTTGTAGAGGAATGCATGGCTCTGGGAAACTGAGTTTAGAAAAATCTTACTGTTGCTTTGGCTTATTGTTACTGAAGACTGCAGAGTATTATGAGGTTTTGTATGACTTAATTTACAATGAGAAAAGGGAATTTTCAATAGTACAAACTATTAGTTTAATACTGATAGTACTAAACCTCTTAAACAATAAATAAACCAGCTTTCTAATGACACTGACATTAAAATCATATCCAGGCATCTGAGGGGCAGCTGAAGATGTATTTGAGTCTCTTCTACCTTAAATAAATGTTTTAGATTTCACCTGCTTCTTCCAAGTTCACTATTCATGTAGACCATCAGCAATCCACTTTAGAATTCCTAGCCTGCTTTGGAGTTCTGTGCTGTCAGACAATGCTCTCGTCGAAGAGACAAGCTCTAGTGAAAGTTAAGTCCTCAGTGGAGAAGGGGATCATGGGAGGCTTTTTGTGGCTTTTTTGAAGCTGGGAAAGCTGCTCACCTGCGTCAGGGATGGGCAGCTCGGCAGCAGCACCAGCACCTCATCCAAGCGAGGCGTTAACAGCGACCTCACCCGCACATTATAAGGAGCCTACGGGAGTGCAACTACATGTTAGCTCCCTACCGAGGCTGGCTGCGTGTATGTCCTCTGGATGGTTTTCCAGGGTGATGAAAAAAATTTACCTGCTTAGTCAAAGAAAAAATGGTCTCTGCCCAGCAGAAAAAGACCATACTCCTTTCACCAAACAAAATGGATGTGGGAAACCAGACAGAGCTCCCCCAGAAGAAGGTGAAGGTGGCAGGCTGCAGGGAATGCCACAGCCTCGCACCAGTGACAGGGGCAGCTATGGGTGCAGCTGTGTGTGGTGTGAGCAGGGAGATGATCTGCTCAGCTGAACAGCACAGCTGCAAGATAAGGTTGAAAGACTGCAAGCTGAAGTTGAAAGTCTTAGGAGCATTGAGGAGGCTGAAATAGTGATAGACTGGTGGAACCAGATTCTGCCCTCCCTGCAACAGAAATGGGAGAGCTCACCAGAGAGAACCCAAGATCAAGGGGCCCCTTCCACCCCTCTCAGGTGGAAGACAGAAGCCTAAATGAGGGAGGCGAGTACAGGCAAGTTCATGGATGTGGCAGAGGGTAAGCACCCTCATTGCCTGCTTCCTCTCCCCAGGTGCCTCTGGGAGATAAATACAAGGCCCTGCTGAAAGATGGCCAGTCCAATGGGCATGTGGATGTTGGCCAACCTATACCAGAGGTCTTACTACAGTCAGATAAGCCTTCCAACTGTATAACAACTTCTTCCACAAGGAAGAAGAGAAGGGTTCTAGTTGTTGGAGACTCACTCCTGAAGGGAACAGAGGGCCAAATATACAAAGTTGACCCTCATCATAGGGAAGTCTGTAGTCTACCTGGAGCCCAAATCAGGGATTTTGCTAGGAAACTCCCCAGACCGGTGCAGTTGTCAGACTATTACCTGCTACTGATCTTCCAGACAGGTGGGGAGGAAGCTGCATCTTGTAGTCTGAGAGGAATAAAGAGAGACTGCAAGGACTTGGGATGGTTGGTAAAAGAGTCTGGGGTGCAAGTTACTTTCTCTTCCCTCCTTCCATTTGCAGGTGATGGCATGGGACAGAATAGAAGGATCCAGTCCATAAATGCCTGGCTCAGAGACTGGTGCTACAAGCAGGGCTTTGGATTCTTTGATCACGACTGGTTTCATAAGACACCAGACCTGATGATAATATACGGTAAAGGCTTGTCTTGAAAGGGAAAAAGGGTTCTAGCACAAGAATTATCAGGGCTTATTCATAAGGTTTTAAGCTAGATTTGAAGGGGGATGGGGTTGCACCAGTGGGTCAGTGTTCTAGTATTCATGAAGACCAGAAGGCCCTCCTCACCCCTAGGGTGAAATCAGCAGGCTCAACTTGCTCCCTGAAACGACTGCACACCAGTGCATGCAGCATGGGGAATGAATAAGAGGAGTTAGAAATCTGTGTGCAGTCAAGGGGTTATGTTCTGGTGGCAATTAGAGACGTGGTGGGACGGATCACATGACTGGAATGTGGTCGTACATAGTTATGTCCTTTTTAGGAAAGACAGGCAAGCAAGGTGAGGTGGTGGAGTTGATCTTTATATGAGAGAAGAACTTGAATGTATTGACTTCTGTCCAGGGGTGGATGAGGAGCGAGTTGAGAGTTTGTGGGTGTGAAATAAGAGGCAGGCTGGCATGGGTGATAATGTTGGTGTCTATTACAGGCCACTTGATAAGGATGAGGAAGTTGATGAGACCTTCTACAGGCAGCTGATAGCAGCCTTGCAATTACAGGCCCTGGTTCTCATGGAGGACTTTAAATACCCAGATATTTGCTGGAAGGCCCACTCAGCCAGCCATTCACAGTCCAGGATGTTCCTCCAATGCTTTGATGATAGCTTCCTGGTGCAAATGGTGGGTGAGTCAAAGAGGAGAAGGTTGCTGCTGGATCTTATACTCACTAACAAGGAGGGTCTGGTGAAGTGGTGAAGGCAGACTTGTTTGCAGGGACCATGAGACTGTGGAGTTCACAATCCCATGTAGCAGGAACAGAATATGAAGCAGAATCACAACCCTGGACTTCTGGAGGGCCAACTTTGGCCTTTTCAAGCAATTGCCAGGGGAAATCGCATGGGACAGGGTACTAGAAGGTAAAGGGGCCCAGGATAGTTGGTTAACATTCAAGGACCACTTTTTCCAAGCTCAAGATCAGAGCACCCCAACAGGTAGGAAATCAAGAAAGGGAGCCAGGAGACTCAAATGGTTAAGCAGGGAACTGCTGGGCAAACTCGAGTGGAAGAAGAGAGACTATAGATGCAGGGAGGCTACCAGAAAAGCTAAGGCCTCCTTGGAGGCCTTGCAAGAGAGGTTTAGGACAACAGAAAGGGCTTCTTCAAATACAATTCAGTTAAAACTCACATGAGAGGCAATGTAGGCCCACTCTGATGAATGAGGTGAGTGTCCTGGTGACAGAGGATACAAAGCAGCCGGAGTTACTGAATGCCTTGTTTGTCTCTGTCTATGCTGCTGGAGACTGTCCTCAGGAGCCCCAAACCCCTGAGGCCCCAGAGGAAGTAAGGATAAAGGAGGCGTTTGCCTCTGTTGATGATAACTAGGTTAGGGCCCAATAAAGCAATCTGGACCTCCATAAATCCATGGGTCCTGATGGGATGCACCTGTGGGTGCTGAGGGAGCTGCTGGAGGTGGTTGCTAGGCCACTCTTCATCATCTTTGGTAAGTTGTGGAGAACAGGAGAGATGCCTGAGGACTGGAGGGAAGCAGATATTACTTCAGTCTTCAGAAAGGGTAAGAAGGAGGACCTGGGTAACTATAGACTGGTCAGCCTCATCTCCATCCCTGGAAATGTGATGGAACAACTCATCCTTGGTGCTGTTTCTAAGCATATAAAGTATAAGAGGGTCATTAGGAGCAGTGAACATGATTTTACCAAGGGGAAGTCATGTTTGACCAATCTGATAGCTATGAGGACATAACCAGGTGGATAGATGATGGTAGAGCAGTGGATGTGGTTTATTTTGATTTCAGTAAAGTATCTGACACTGTCCTCCACAGCATCCTTGCAGCTAAACTGAGAGAGTGTGGTCTGGATGACTGGATGGTGGGGTGGATTGTAAACTGCTTGAAGGATAGAAGGTGAGTTGTAGTTAATGGGATAGGACAGAGTCTAGTTGGAGGCCTGTATCTAGTGGATTCTCTCAAGGGTCAGTACTGGGACCAGTACTATTCAGTATATTCATCAATGACCTGGATGAGGGAACAGATTGCACAATCAGCAAGTTTCTGAAGACACAAAACTGGGAGGAGTGTCTGACACACCAGAATGGCTGTGCTGCCATTCAGAGAGACCTGGACAGTCTGCAGAGTTGGGTGGGGAGAAATTTAATGAAATATAACAAGGGCAAGTGTAGAGTCTTGCATCTGGGAAAGAACAACTCCAGGTACCAGTATAGGCTGGGGACTAACCTGTTGGAAAGCAGTGTAGAGGAGAGGGACCTGGGGGTCCTAGTGGACAGCAGGATGACCGTGAGCCAGCAATGTGCCTTTGTGGCCAAGAAGGCCAATGGCATCCTGGGGTGTATTAGAAGGGGTGTGCATAGTAGGTCAAGAGAGGTTCTCCTCCCCCTCTACTCTGTCCTAATGAGGCCATATCTGGAATATTGTGTCCACTTCTGGGCCTCTCAGTTCAAGAAGGACAGGGAACTGCTCGGAAGAGTCCAGAGCAGAGCCACAAAGGTGATTAAGGGCGTGGAGCATCCCCCTTATGAGGAAAGGCTGAGGGAGCTGGGTCTCTTTAGCTTGGAGAAGAGGAGACTGAGGGGTGACCTCATTGATGTTTATAAATATGTAAAAGGTGAGTTTCAGGAGGATGGAACCAGGCTCTTCTCTGTTATGTCCAATGATAGGACAAGGGGCAACGGGTGCAAGCTGGAACATAGGAGGTTTCATGTAAATGTAAGGAGAAGCTTTTTGACGGTCAGGGTGACAGAGCTCTGGAACAGGCTGCCCTGGGAGGTTGTGGAGTCTCCTTCTCTGGAGACATTCAAAACCCACCTGGATGTGTTCCTATGTGACCTGCTTTAGGTGGTCCTGCTCTGGCAGGGGGGTTGGACTAGATGATCTTTCGAGGTCCCTTCCAACCCCTAACATTCTGTGATTCTG
>WUAM01000089.1:5321462-5339633 GCA_024336885.1 Actenoides hombroni
TGGTCCTGCTCTGGCAGGGGGGTTGGACTAGATGATCTTTCGAGGTCCCTTCCAACCCCTAACATTCTGTGATTCTGTAATAAGAATAAAGTTTTTTAAAAAAGTGTAAAACTGGTACAAAGAAAAGGGCATGTAATGAAAAAAAAAGTAATTTTATGAGCCATGCATTTGTATCCTTAGTTGCATAGAATAAATGATGCCAGACATTAGTAAATGAGTGGAATCAAAGACTACAGACTAATAGGCAGAAAGAGTTTACAAGTGTGAACAGCTAGACTACATTGTGGATGAGACGACAGCCAGTGCTCCCAGTTCAGGTGCCGTATGGGCTGCCATATACAACTGTGGGGTTACTGTTATCACTGACAATAAGGAAAATGACCCCAGCAACATCTTACCTGTGTACAGAAGATGCCCTGGAAAATCCAGCTGGCAGACATATATAAAACAGCTTTAAAGTTGTTCTAACTTGTGGAAGAGAACCAGTTTTACACATTCATAAGTATATGGAGAAAATAAAGAGTAGCAAAAAGCTGTATTTCTCTTTCTCTAATTGAGCACAGTACCTAAGGTAATTTTTAGCCAGTTCCACAAATCACTGTCTAGGATTTAAATTAGGGAAATTACACAGACATTTGCTTCATATTCCTTGTCCCCTCAAATTAAATTTGAACTGAACCCTCCATTTTTGACCAATTTTCATTTGGGTCTTATAAAGAGAAATTTTCTGTGAGAATGAACCTCTATTTCTCTGTCATATCTCTTGGAACATAATTTAGTTCTCAAAGTTATTAAGCTTTAAAAAATTTTAGAGGCGCCATGTTAGGTTAACAAGTAAAAGTGCATGTGGAAAATGCATGTGTATGCAGAAGCATTTAGCCCACTAACTCTTCTGTGGCTCCTGTGTATCTGAAGGACAGTATTCATTAGAATGTTTGCTAGTGTATTTACTTTCCTTACATGCAGATGTCTAAAGAATTTTATAATTTTTCAAATGATTGTGATTACTCTGGATTTTATACTTGATTTCTTTCAAAGCAAGATAGCTGCTCAAACTTGCGCATTATGAAAGTGATGAAATTGTCATGGCAAGAATATCACATTGATGCAGAGAGAGAATTAGATTATCTCTCTCAAGCAGATGCTATTTGAACATAACACAGTACATGAATACTGAGTCATTATTCATTGTTGGAAGCCTCACCAAAGGATTTAGTAACACATAATACTCTGACTGTTCATATGGAAGCATTACATCAAAGAAGGAAACAGTCCTCACCTCCAGCCTAAACTGAAGGCTACTGGCTACTACTGACTTCACACATTATCTTTTACTTGAAATTATTGATGCAGACAAGTTCCTATATTGCTTTACCCTTAAAGAAAAAAGTCACTTGACTTTTTTTCTTTGAATTTGATGACAAAAGGGACCTGCTGAATTTTCTGGAGAAAAAAACCAGTGAGAGATATTTGAAAAAGGCAGATAACGGCCTCTTTATGTCATTGTTCTATAGAACAGTTTTTGATGAATTCTTAATTTTCACTTCATGGCGATGGATGATTGAAAATGTTAATGTAAGCAAGCCACGGAAAGCCATCCTTCTGTTAATTTACGCATTCTCACTGAGATAAAACATTATCTGTAAAGGAGAGATGATAGTCATACTTCATTATAAAAATGGTTTTAATCTTCTCAGGGTTATATAAGTGCTTTTTCCTTTCTCAGATTCTTTACTGTTACTTTCCACATTTGTTATCTGTGAAATTAATAAAATCAGTACAATTTTATGAAGAGACATCCCAATGTGCCCTGTAAAGGTTTCAGCCTGACCCAACATATGTTATCATCAACATCATCACTTGCTCAAGTAGAATGTAGGCCAAGGCAATATTCTGCAGAAAATCTCAAATTATCTGGAATATTAAAACCATATAAATCATACTTGTCCTGAAAACAAAGAAAATGTATCTTGTTTTAATTGCTTATATCTAAAAAACCCCTTTATGTTCATCTGTAGTATTCTTAAAAATAGTCAGCTTTTCTATCTGACCAGAATTTTCAGAACTGTAAAGTGATAATTATTTTTCAGTGGGTCGGTTGAGATAATTTTGACAAATGTTGCTTCTTTTTTAATCTTTCAAATATCATTTTGGGTTTTTTTCTCATATAAGATACAATTTGAAAGACAACATATAAATAGAAAAGCAGATTTTTAATTAAAAAACTGAAGACAGAGGAAGTACCAACTGCTGAAAATTTCACCATCAAGTTTCAGGAACTGTGACATTTCACACAATTGATCCTTTCCAAGATTAGACTTTATTTTAACAGATTTGTGAGAGGCTTTGTTTTAAAATTCCTGATCACTCCTAACTTAAATGCTTAGCTAATCTTGCTTAACACAGAATAGTGATGATGGTTCACACATAGTCATCATCATGGCTGGATACTGTCTCCTCACCCTTAATAAAAGTGAACTAAACTAAGCAAATTTTGCATTTGCAAAGTCTTTTCATTTTACCAAGTCATTAAACTTCCATTGCAGCATTTTAATTTTTTTTTTCTGTTTTAGACTGATTTTTCAGAATAATTCCAAACATTGGTGTGATTTTCACAATGCATAAAGTCAATATGTGCATTGTGTTGCAAAACCTGGGGAAACTTCAAAACCCTTGATGCCATCAGGGTATGGTACAAGGGCCAGGAGGAAGAACTGGAAATGGGGTGCTTCTAAGCAGTGACAGGGACTTATGGCACTATCTCTTGCATCTGCTGTAGTCTAGCTTTCTTTTCAGACATTCTTAAAATTTTTTTCTTCCTGTTTTTTTCTTGCTTCATAGCACTTGGGGAAGAGGTGGTTAATGAGGTTATTTCTTATCACTGGCAGGGTGAGAAGAAGTAGTAATTCCTCTGTCTCTTTTATCTGAGGAATTTTCCTCTACCTACCTCCCCCACCACAGTAGCTTATGTTTTTAATTTTTTCCTGAGAATGTGTGACTTTTTGAGAATGACATATGTCTCTGGATGTTTTCCTGTTGCACATACAGAATACCGTTGTCAACAGGGTCATGGCCTTGATTGTTGTCCTGTCAGTGCTCAGGACAGGCTGGGTTTCAGTACAGACTGTGCAGGTGACCTCCTTGTAGGCTCCCAGCAACACTGGTGCTGAACTGGAAGAAGGTGAGGTAGGTTAGTCTACAGTTTTCACTTCTGACTCTAAGTACTTTCTGGAGCTGTTATCTGGCTTTGTGGCATTACAAACTACATTAAACACTGGAATTAAAAGAAGGATGGTAATTTTCATTTTAGCTTGGGATAGAAAAAGGACAGATAATTTCTAGTGGGAAGGCATAAGCCATAGTAGATTCCCCTTAGATGAGTTTATTCTTTTCAGCTTTTTTCCATTTTAGGTGCTTCAGTGTTAACATTCTCTGCATGGAACTGTATATTAAGATGTGAGTAAAGTGAAGTAAGCAGACTGTGAAGTTCATATTAGTCCTATCACCAGAAGGATTTAAGATGAATAAAAGGGTTTTCAGGTGAGCGAAGTCTAATTACAGATTCAGCAAAGTAACCAAGAGATTTCTAAAATTTATATTAAAAACTAACCATTTGGTACTGACTAAAACTGTATGATTTGTAACAAAGCTAGTGACTTTTTTAGCAAGGTACTTTAAGAAGAATGCTTTCTAGAAAACAAGAATTCTGGCCCTGACCAGTCAGATACATACCATCTAATGCAGAGAAATTGGGATGAAGGGAGGTCATTACACACATTTACAGAACAGATATAGGACAAACAAACTCAGATAATATATGGTCACAAGAATATTATATAATCAGCCTTTATAAAAGGAAAATGTGTTTAAAAACACTTTTCAAAAATCAAGAATAGACAAGTCTCAAATGTCTTCATTCCAGTATGTTACTAAAATTCTGTAGGATCTGTAAAAGTATGACAAGGGCATATTGTACATTGTGTTGGTCACATCACATTGTCTGGGCAACTTTTGCCCTGATCTGAACAGTGTGTGTCAGAGAGAGAGCTGCTAGGAAGGCATAAGAGCAGGAATGTGTACTCTAAATTGGGTCTCAATGCACAGAATACTACTGTAGCTACATCTGGACTTTATTGCTAGCAATGTTATATTAATGTAAAATCCTATATGGAAAGTACCAGAAAGATAATAGATATTTCCTACTTATACTTCAACTTCCAACTATGTATCAACATGTAGCACTATGGGTAGCTGGAGAAAGACAGGATGGTAAATCCTAAATCCAAGAAATCTATTTGGAAAGTGTTGTAGCTTTGTCATTCCTCTTTTTGTTTTGGGTTTGGTGGGGTTTGTTTGGTTTGGTTTGGCTTTTTTGTTTTGTTTATTTGTTTTGGGGTTGGGTTTTTTTGTTTATTTTGATTCGTTGGTTTTTTGTTTGTTTGTTTGGGTTTTTTTGTTTTGTTTTGTTTTTAACATTTTTTTCCCCCTACTTTTTTAGGACCTATGGTTTTTGAGCCTCAGTCTTCAAAAAAAGCCCTCCCTATAAGAGCAAGGGCTATTAATCCAAGTGAGAGATTTTAGCACGTTCTGTCAATGATGGGTCACTGTGCATCAGTGCCACTTTGCAGTTTAATATATATGAAGGTCTGACCTTTGACTATTGTGCAGTTTACACTAGTCTCCCACTTAAAAAAAAATCCTAGAGATGGATCATTGACTCTTACTCCTCAGTGTTGCTGAATCTGATTGAAGAAACCTTTGTTATTTCTGGAGGAAAAAGCCAGAAATGAGAATAAATTTCTGACTTTCTAACAAGTTTTTAAAGAAAAGTCTGTATTTATTCAATATAACAAATGTCCACAGATTGCCAAGAATCTTCATGCTTCCACCCATTTAACTTTCTATAACTGTCTCTTTTATAGAGCTTTTATCTCTAGTATCTATATTTTGTTTTGATGGGTATCCTGTATTCTATTAAAAAAAAAAAAAAAACAAATAAAAAAACCAAACACTAAGTCTAGGTATAGAGTCAGAGCTGCTACTAGAGAAAGAGAACACTGATGACAGGGAGGAAAAAGGTTAAAGCTAAAAAGACTTGCAGTCAGGAATAAAGGTATGAGCATTTGCTTTGAACTTGGGAACCTCACAAGCTGCCCTGCCAGCATATCCCAGGTGTAGGCCATCTGAGCTGGGGAAAGAATGCACTTGTGAGGAGTGCGATGACAGGCCTGTGTCTGTTCTGTATTCATCCCGGCATGCACTAGTGCATCTGTTATACATTTACAAAAGGTTTGACTTTTTCTTGCTTTCTCTTTTTCTTGGTAAAGTTATTTAAACAAATTTAAGCAAATACTGAAACCATTATCATGACAGAAGCTCAGAAACTCTTTGAAAGAAGGAGATGCATTATTGGCCATAAAGTGACAGCATGAACTCTCCCTTAGAGCTGTTGTAATGGCCCTATCCTGGTCTCTGTGTGAACAATCTTCTGTTTTCAAGCAAAATCAGCAACAGTGTGATGACTTGACAGCTCACTCATGTGTGTGCTAAGATAACGTACTCGAGAAAAAAAACCATTTCAGTGGCTCTGCTGCTGCCCTGTTGGAGTTGCAAGGTGTCTGCACGTCAGCTAAGGACTGAAAGGGTACACTCCACAGGTGCCCTGAAGGCTGAAGTCCACCATGGCTTCCTCCCAGCAATTCACTGGAGTTTTTCTCTGGGGCGCAGTAGGCTCTGTAGGGTGATGGTGTAACTCCAAGACTTTTAATAGATAATTAAAAAAAGGCAAGGCCTCCCACTCAAGATACATACCTCAGTACCCCGCCACAATATTTAGACACTAACTTTTAGAGCCAGACATAAAATATAAGTTTACAACTTATATATGGTGTTTTCCATATGTAGGTGGGTGTGTTTTCCATCCATTTTCATCAGTCAAGAAATATTGATAGTTTTATTAAACAAGAATAGCTAGCAACATATTTCTTTTATCTGATAGCATCCTCAACCTGCTAGATATCAGTCAAAGTGTCAGTAAGACTTGACTCAAAATGTTACTGTTTGTAAGGGAAAAAGCTAGACATGGGATATAGAAGTTATTTGTTCACTTCTATGTGAAGGGCACTAAGTAGTGAATGCAGGACAGCAGGATACAGTGAGAAAGATGGAGGAAGAAATAGGAAAGAAAACAAGATCTTGCTTGGAATTTGCTGAGTATTTTATTTCAGAGTCCAGTTGTTGTACAAAAATAAACAGTTATGAACAGAAATTGTTAATAAAACCATATTTTAAAAATCCCAGATAAGTTTTGAAGTTTTTGCAATTTTAAAGGGAAACAAGAAATAACTTCCTTCCAAATCTAGGGTTCACTCAAAAACCTGCAGAATGCAAAGAGGAGGACTCTTTGTGCAGTTGCCTGAGGGTAATATTATTAGTATCCTGCCTGGGTCCATGCTCATTGCTCTGAAGCAGGGGATATCTGTTATCCATGTCACTCACTATAGGCTATATTGCACCCTAAGTTGGAATCTAAAGCAGCATTGGAACATAGGCAGAATTTTTTTATATTTTTGAGAGCACCATCATACTGTGACAATACTGTCTGCTGTGTATATCTTGCAGAAACTTGAGGTTCTAAACTATTTATGCAGGTTTTTGATTCCTTTATGATCTTCAGAAATATATGCAGCCAAAGCACAGAGGGGTTAAGTTCAGGTCTATGCAATTGCCAGTATTGAGTTCTTTCCTTAGATACCAGGGCTGAAGGGATTCATCTGGTCCTCAGATGTTTTTATTTATTATTTTGTGCAACAAGATTCCAAGTTAGTTTGCAGTAATAACAAGGTTTTATTGTAAAAGTTGTTAACTAATTTTAAAACTCAAAGTGATTTTTGACTAGTTTTAGTTCAATGAACCATTGTAGGTTTCTGGGCTTTGACTTTCATCAACTATCTCTTTTAAAGGCAAAAGCTTCTGCATTTAGGATTAGTAAAAAGGAAACTGAAAAATAAACAAATGTACAACCAGATCTCAGGCAGGGTGGTCCACAACCTTGTTGGTCTGAGTGTTTCTGTTTTGCTGAGGAGAGAAAACTAGGCAATGTTAGTGATTGCCCTAGAGTGGAAGGGCCCCAGATGTTGAGTCTGGGGGCCTTCAAGTTGGCCACCAGCCAGGAGAAAGCAGGGAGAAAAAAAACCAGTTTCAAGAATGGGAGTGGAAAGGGGTCTATGGAAAGAAGTAGCACATTGCTGAGCCAGCCAACAATGGAGGTCTTTGCATTTCTGTTTTTATTATGGCTTTAAAATACAGAATATTGCTTCACCTTTAAAGAAAGCTGTGATTTGGAAATCACATTTAATACTTGATTCTGTTAATATGGGCTGAGTCTCCTGTTGCTATTGATCCACAGGATCAGTTTTTTTTCCTTTTCTACTCTATCTCTACCTAAAAGACCATGATTTTGTGGCTTTTAATAATAAAAGCCATATGAAATGGTCACACTTCACACAGTCCTCTGTAGAGTAGAATCATAGAATGGTTTGGGCTGGAAGGGACCCTTAAAGGTCATCTAGTTCAACCCCTCTTCAGTGAGAAGTAGTTATGAGTAGTGTGACTGTATCTACGATTTTTGTCAGACAACAAAAGCATTGAAACTGGTAAAGGAAAGGCCATTTACCTCAAATTGGTTAGGTGAACTCTGGGTGAAAATATCTGGGGTGAGGTTTTCATAAAACAGTCTCCTACTAGTTGAGAAATGGAGATTAAACAAATTGCTCCTTTCCTTTTACTTAAAAAACAAACAAAGAAACAAACACCAACAAAAAAGCAATACCTCAAAAAACATCACCAACCCAAAACCTCACACAACAAAACCTCAGACTGTACTGAAGCAGAAATTTTTATGTCTTCTCTCCTCCAACTCTTCTTTCAACAGCCTGGAATTATTCATAGTCCTGATTCTATACTGAATTTTTTTATGTGCTTATAAAAAAAAATAAAATAATTAACTAGAGGTTTTATGCTTAAGAAAGGGAGAATAGTTCTCCACCTAACAATATCATGATGGAATTTTTCTTTCACAAAGTATTAATCTCCTCCATTAGGATGATTAAAATCATTTTAATGTAGAGCCAACTGGGGAATTGTTGCCTTCCCTCAAAGGCCTATTGTAAACACTTAAATCTCCTTTGTTTACATTATTCTCATGTAGAAGGCTGCTTTCTGTCTCTGGACTTGATAAACTTTTAGAGATATATCAAGTCTTTCATCTTTTTCTAGTGCTTGTTTTAGAAAGGGATTAGATCTGACCATGAGTATGGTAGGACTCACTGCACAAATGATAAGGTTATCAGACTCCTAGCCCTGATCCATGCCATTGCTTACTTTCACCTTAAGTTGCTCTTAGTGTTTTTTCTGTTCTTTTTTCCTCCTGTGTGACAGTAGTGAAAATAAAGTTTTCTTGAGATCTTTACAAATGATCTCTGGTATAAAAGCAACCCACAGGCCTTTAAACAGACCACTTTTAGCATATGACAGAGTAGGTAGCTTTAACAGCATCACTTCAATGCTTCCCCCTTCCCAATGTCTTCCCCTGCTGCTTCATTCTTCTGCTGCCATAGCTTAGAGAGTATCTACCCATACTCAGGAAGGTGAAACAAATGGGAACTTAAAAAAAGTTGGTACCAAAAGAACACAACACCATGTCCTGTCAGGCTTATACCATCTGACAGTGCTGGGCCTTCCTGGCGAAATCACGTTTTACCAGGTGCTGAGCATCTGCTAAAGGTAATGATTCCACTGGCATATCTTTATTCACTCATCAGCCAGGATTGGATTTAAATATGTTTCAGCTCTATAATGATGTATGTATTCTGGATAACTTTATAATCCCTATTCCCTAACAAGGATTTCTTTTCTCAACCCCAACTTTCAATTTTTAACTGTAGTGGCTTTATAATTTATTTAGTTAAAATATTAGCTTTACCATTATCAAACAGTAACATTGCTCATTTCTTCCATTTGTTTTCCACAGTGATATGTTTTTGAGCTGATAGAGCAGGGCTTTGACTGAGCCTGCAAGTGTGAGGGAATCTATCCTGCAAACAGACTGAAACCGAGGGGAAAACTGACCTAGGACTAGTGGGGCCAAGTGTCCACTAAAGAAGAGTAATGTATGATATTCAGTACCCTTTGAGGACTCTGCTGCTTACTATGACCTGTGAAATTCTCTGGGGAAGGTTTCTAAGTGCCACAAGTAACTTACCAAAGATATTATATCTTTGACTTTTAAATATTTACTTTTAAATATTTGTCAAGAGAAAACGTGCTTTAGTCAGTAAATCTTCTGGTTGCACAAAGATGACAGTACTGAAATAATCATCTACAGATGCATTAATTTCATAATCTAAAATGCATTCTCTAAAGTATTTTGCAGCAACAAATAAAGATCAGCTTGATGACACAGCCTACAAGAATAACAATAAATAAAACAAATGCTAGTGAAAGTCCATGAGTGCAAAGAATTCAGAAAACTGTCCTCTTCCACTTCATCAAAATTTTAAAACACATTTTTTCCTATAGAATTTCTTTCTTTCCATATTTATAAACCTAGTTATTTTACAGAATTATGGCTTGCTCCCTTTTTTGAACTCAGCTTAGAAGACCTGTAGCAATTTTTGTTGTTTGCTTGACACTTGGAGTATCTGGCATTCTTCCTGATGTTCTAAGGTTGTACTGCCAAGGGAAAAAAAATATGACATGCATCCTTGTAAAATTTGTGTTGCTTTCTTTGGCATTCCCCTCTTTCAGGGCCTGCATCCATATGGTAGTTCTGCTTTGTTTTTTCTAATTACTAGCAGCTGAGAGAGTTTGTGTCCAGGGGAAAGAACTTTAATCAGCTCTAACAGGTGCTCCAAGGTCAAAGCTTTTATGCCATAACATGTAAAAAGAGATGTTCACTGTACCTGACCCATTAGTGATCAAATGAAACAAACACTGGACAAGAAAATACAAGACCATTTTGTCTAAATACCTCCACTTTCCAAGGCACCGTGCTGAAAGAGGTGCAGAAGAGTACTTACCTTTCTTTAGTACCTCCATTTTGTGTTTTTTCCAAAGTCTCTGAACAAATGAGTTGAAATCTGTAATCTGTCACGGGCATTTCCAACACATTGTAAATGTTTCACTAGTTTGGAGAACATGTGTACCTTTCCTGAAATGCATCCTTTAATTGTCTCTTCAGCTATTCCTGGGATCATGGAAGTGGGCAGATTTACCTAATGTTCCTGAATACTACTTAGGAACCTCTTTCCTTTGGAAAATTTTACATTAACATCATTCGTTATGCAATGAAAAACGTTTGGAAACAATTGAAATGTTTATAACAGATGATAAGAAGTAGAGAATACTTTCCCCACTTCTATTACAGTCAATAATACCTATGTGAATTCGAGATTATTTCTTTTATAGTTTGCTATGAGCAAGGTCCTGAGTGTACACTAAGGTGTTATTTTCACTTTACTTTTTATAAGTTATCCATAAAGATGAACATGTAAGTTATAGTACCTGCAGTTAACTTGATTCTGCAGAGTCTTAATATATCCATGTGGTGTTTCAGCCTGTATATGTGCAGTATTTTCATAACTAACCATATGGACCCAACCTTTGACATGATGGTTTGGATGGAGCAACCTAGATATGACATTTTCACCAAGAATCCACACAAGCCCTGACTACTTCTGTCTTCTTAGCGGAAACATTTATCTGTACCTTATGGCTTACCTTGCTCCCTCCAGCTGGTGCTGCAAAAAAGTAGGGTGGATGGTGGATAACAAATCAGTGCAGATAGTAGGCAACAGAGCTTTTCGATCATGGGAAAGGGCTGCTTTTCTATGCTTATATGCTTATATGTTTGTGCATGTGGTTATGTTCTCACATGCTGATGTCTGTTCTTTTATGTGCGGAGCTGTTAGGAGCTGTTGTGACTTGCTGAGCCTGGAAATGGAGATGTAGTGAAAATTCGACTAAATTACAGCAATAAACGGTAAATTCACTGAAAAGAATGTGATTTTTTTTTAACATCCTGAAGCTGTTTGGCAATGTTTTCCCCTTTTATATTAGTTATTAACCTACTTACTTAACAAAATTGGTTCTAGAGACTTGAATTCTAACCTTTAATCCAGCTTTTAAAATCTGAATTTACTTATGGTACTAGGGAATACAGATGGTTGCCTCTTACCATGCTCACTACTCAGGCACAAAGTGTGAAAAGAAACAGGTAGTGGGGGCTGGTGGGTTGTAGATCAGGGAGAATGAGGCAGAAAATAAGTGGTTTTTATTTTCTGGGAAGGGACAGGGAGAGGGGTTGAAATGATGAGGATCAGGTCAAGGATAAAATAGGTTTAGTAAATCTAACAGCAGATCTAATATATCAAGAAGTACCAGAAAGCCTCATTATCCATATCACATTGAGGAGATGTGGCAACTGTTTGGTTCAGGATTTGCTAGCAGTTCAGTGAGGCTGTGCACCACTTCAGTCTTTGTGAATCTCTGCAACAGTCAGAAAGCCTTTTTTTTCCATTGAGATCCTGTCTGTCCCCTAAATGATGGCACCTGCTCTGTTCTGTCAGCTCCCCTGACTCAAGATGCAGGTGCTCAGTATTTGGCAATTTTTCATGATTTTTGTATTGAAGCTTTCTGTCATGTCTCTGACTAGGGGTCTGTTCTTTTTTCTAGCAAGGTGATGCACAGTCCTTAACTAAATGTGGTTTGCTGCCAATATGAATACTGAGTATGGTACTACCATATTGAATATCGTTTACTGCCAGCAGTCTTGCTGTTGTTGCAATTGCTAGTAAATTAATTAAAGTATTATTAATACTAAACTAAACTATCTACATAGAAATAGCTGTCAGGTTTCTCTCAGCAAAGGTACTGACTTTGTTAATATGATAAATGCATTTCATAGCAAAAATATCAATTCTGCAGGCCTGGGCAGGACGCCACACTGGCATCCTTGCTGGAGGTAATTAGAGTCAACCTGAAGTAGCACTAAGTAGTCACACCATAAGCATCACCGAGGTCACTGTGATCACAGGTTTTGCTGGTTCCCATGGGTGTCACTAAGTGTTGAGAGCAATTTGCACAGGGAAGTGGGCACCAGTATGGATATTTTAAATACAGTTTGTCTGCCCTGGGCATATAGAGGAACTGTGGGTTGGCAGAGAACTATTTCATTTAGGTGCAGTATTCTTCTTTTTACAAGGTACCATCTTAAGTTAATAGTGCATCCATGCTTTACCTGCTTGTGATATCTAAACCCAACGGTAAAAGATGATCTAGCTCGGGTAAACTTTGCAGAGGATGAAGTCAGACAAGTAGAAGGTGAAAAGAAGTAGGGAAATAGTGAAGAAGAGCTGGGAAAATTGCACTATGAAGTTTAATCTGTGTGGCTCAAGTGGTGCAGTTTGCTCCTACTTTGGAAATAATGTGTGTTAACCTTTGGGAAAGCATGTCCATGCATCACAGCTGGCAGATCAGAATGGAGTGTGTGGATGGATCTGGTTTTGTTCCCCTCCTCATAGCTTTTGCTACTCCATTTCACTGTAAAGATCAAGAATTAGTCATACACACTCGTTTATTCAGAGCAAGAATTCCAGTGCACCTGCTTTAAAAAGAAATCAAAATCATTCACATGCAAGTAAGAAATGATAAACTGTGTCACATATATGATGGTTGGTATGAAAGTATCTGGAACACCAACACGAGGAAACAAAGTAAATAAAATAACTCACAAATACACATAAAACCTGATTGACAGAAACCAAATAATTTTACTTCCTACCTTACCCTAACAGTTACTAGTTTTTAGCTGCATCAAGCAAACAAGGTAGAAAACCTGCAAAGAGAGGCTATTGTACTGAAAGTCTAAACAGGGAGGGTACTTAGAACAGGATATTACACAACCTTGTAACTTCAACTGTGACTGCCACACAATATGAAAGCATGTCATTGCTTGCTCCTATTTACTCTTATTGGTATATGACATGCTTATACTCATTTACTATTACCTGGGATTAGTAGCTATTAGACACAAGAGTGTGGTTTTTGAAAGACGATCCTGCAAAGAAAAGGTACCCTGAATCATTGGTCAACAGACAGCAACATTGGGACCTGTGAACTGTCAGAAGGGCATGGACTTTGTCTGTGTTTCAAGTAATTCAGAGCAGTAGGAGCAGATCAGTGGATCAGAGCAAGTAAGGCTGAGGTCTGACCCCTACATCTGCCCTATATGAGGCTCATCTTATAATTTGGGTTTAACTGAGCCCATTCCCTTTGACTGACTATCCCCACTGTGCATATGATTTGGAGCTGCCTGAAGGATGAAATACTGTCTTGAATCTTTATGTTTTAGGTTGCAGCATGTTTAGTGCAAACATAGGTCAGATTCTCTGGATGATACCACGCCTACATTAACAATTATTGTAGTCTTGTAGAAGCACATCCATAAAACAAACAGCTGGATTAAGCCTATACTAGATCTGTCAGTGTGTGGCAGTTACTTTCACTTAGCTCCGGCCTGGTCTTATGAACTAAGTGCTCGTTGGTAGGTAAGTGTGTGGGATGTTTGCTGGAGTTCATCTTCCTATGTCTTTTCATCTGAAAGGAATATAGCTCATGTGCTCCATGGACCCTCTGCAAAGTGAACCAAAGCATGGTAACTGGTAAGGTTTAGGAGACTGGCTTTAAAACCTCACTAAGAAGTCCAGCTGAAATGCTAATGTAGATGTACCCCTTAGTCTTCTCTAAAAGTAATTACATGCACCAAAACTGTCCTGTGAGCCAAATCAGCATATGGTAAATGGAGTTTTCTTCAGGGGATTTCTTACAGAATTGCACTGCAGCTCTGAAATTAATGCTAATCTAGACAAAGACAATGAAAGAAACATCAAAGCAAAGAAGGAGAGACGCAGAACAAAAAATACTGGCTTGTAGGAAGAACTGCTAGTGTTCTGGCATGAATTAATACAGAAATTACTCTACTGGGAAAAAACAGGGAACATTTGGAAGAGAAAGTACAATAACTGGGGAAAATTGGCAATAAAGAGCAATCTTAAATTAACTGTAACCGTGTGTTTTCTGTTTTGTTGATTCTTGCTTATGTGTTCACCTGAGAAATATATTAATTTCTAAATAAAGCATAATCTCACATGAAAATAATGTAAAACGAGGAAAAAAATGTAATTTTGTTGTTAAGAACAATATATATAGGCACCTGAACTGTGTATTTTTTTTTCTATTTTCAGAGTGTAATGATAAATATGCTTAATAACTGCTAACAGCTGAAAACTGTTAAGCAGGATACCATATGCTCTGCATTATAGCGTACAAACAAAACAAACTACCACAAATTTGACAATTCGTAGCTACTAAGGAGTAAAGTAACATTTTTGGAATATTCGTGTAGTAAGTTATGTATTGTAAAGAAAAGGAATGCGAAAGGCAGTGAGTACTGGGATCAAGATCTATAGCATTCTTCTCACTTTAGAACAAAAAACTTACTAAGTAGTAGAAAATACTGTTCCCATGTAGGGTTCCCTCCCACATTTTTGTCTAATGAAAGAGAAGTTAGTTAGCACTTGCCTCAAAGGTGACATTAGTAGACTCTTTCCTAGTCACTGACCTGTTTTCCTAATCTTGTAGGAACTCAGTATTTTGTCAGATCTCTATCTGAAACCCTTCACACTCGGTTGAAATTAGAAAACTGTGGTTAAGGGGAAATTACATACATGAATACACACTCACCTTACCTGCATGAATTTCTTACAGAATCAGGTTAAAGTATTGGTCTAAATTACTTGCATTTACAGAAACTTGGAAAGGCTCATGTACCTTACTGGTGTACAACTTTACTGTGCCATTACTTTTCTCTTAAAATTTGCCATTTCCTTTTGAGTGTAAGAGTCTCTGAATTCTCTGCTAAAGTTTATCTCCATGGTGTACCTGCACTCTGACAAGGTGGTGGAAAGAGGCTAATGATAATGATTCACACCCTCTGAGCAGTTTGCATTTTGGAAGTTTGGTTTATCAGTTACTTAGTGATAATGTCATCGGTGATCATCTGCTAGGTGTGGTCAAATAATCATTGGAAATAAATGATATAAAGGAACAGAAAAGCCAGTGTTTTTAGGAGATGTTTCTCCTGCCTGTAGGAGCCACTGCAGAATCTTGATAAGGTTATGGAGGGGATCTGCCTTCCAGCCTGCCCTGTCCCTTTTGCAGGAAGGGACCTGCCTCCGCTACCCTGTCTGGGATGAGCCAGAAAACCTGAGCACACAGGAGTCAGGGGCTCTGTTTTGACCACACTTGAGTATTAGTCTTGAGAATATTAGGTACCATATATCAGCTAAAATGTCCTTAGTAAAAGCTTTATCCCACATCTCAGGATCCACATAAAAGCTCATGCTTACTTCCACAGAGTTTAAGCCCTATCTCATGCAGTGTTAACTGCATAGAGAGACTGTGCTTATTCCATTTCTTCACCTCAGTCAAGTGATAAAAATAGTGTAATATAGTTTTGTACCAGGTAGTTTCCAAGTTCTGTAAAAATTGTATTTTGTTCCAGGTCATCTATGATGCTTCTGTTGTCGTGAAACATTTATTGGAGTTGTGCTATTAAAAACCTAGAGTACCATCAAGTACCATCACTTACCACCAAGCCTCTAAGCATTGCTATTGATCTCTCAACAGATAAAGGAGTACTCCTTTAAGCCCATATCTGACCTCTCTTTGCTGTATTGAAAGAGAAAATATGTGGGGAAAAAAGAAAACAGATTTTTTTTTTCCTCTTTCTTTAAAAAAACCAGACCTACTGGCATGCACATTAAACTGTTCTTTTCACATAAGGCATGTTTCCTGTGGAGGCCTGCCATGTTTATTTCATATGAAGAGAATCACGCTACTTTTTTTTTTGGGTTTTTTTGTTTGGTTCAATCAATGCAGGAAATGTCTGATCATACCTCCTAAGCTTTCCTCCCACATCAGTGATTAATCATTCCCTTTGAAGTGCTTACATTTTTTGCAGTTAGAAGGAAAGTATTGATAACTGATTCCAGTTCTGCAACTGCTGCATGCATAACAGCAATGGCATACGTAAGTAGTTACTTTGTATTTAGTGGGACTTGTCTGTCATTCATTCTGAAGTATCTGAATACTTGGGAGACTGATGTTACTTCGTCAGTTTGGAGATATTTCAATCATTGCTGCAGAAGACCCATATATCCTGAGTGATAATGAGTAAACCGCTCTTTAAAATTTGAATCATCCAGAATATGTATTCATTAATATAGTGATTTTAAAGGTTATTGCAACCAATGGCATCACTGATCGGATTCACTTTTCAGTTTTTATTTGCCTGTATGTGTTGAAAGGAATTTTTTGCTTGACAGTGAACTTTTGGTATGATTGGGTGCAATGTTCTATTTGGTTCACAAATATAAGTTATGGTTAAATATTTAGGAAAAAACAAATTAAGCTATGTTGACTGAGCTCTATCACACTTTAAAGGGTAAATTACTCTCCTAAAGGTCAAGATAAGATTTCTTCTCTGTTATGTCCAATGTCTTGTCTGTTATGTCCAATGACAGGACAAGGGGCAACAGGTGTAAGCTGAAGCATAAGAGGTTCCACAGAAACATAAGGAAAGAATTTTTCACTGTGAGGTTGACAGAGCTCTGGAACAGGTTGCCCAGAGGGGTTGTAGAGTCTTCTCTGGAGACATTCAAAACCCACCTGGACATGTTCCTATGTGACCGGCTTTAGGGGGTCCTGCTCTGGAAGGGGGGTTGGACTAGATGATCTTTCAAGGTCCCTTCCAACCCTTAACATTCTGTGATTTCCAGTTTAAGAGGCACAAATTAATACACTAATAAGCATCTTATAAGTACATTGTTCAAAGCAACCAGATCACAGAACTGCAGAGTCACCAAGGTGGGAGGGGCTCCCAGGAGGTCTGTGGTCTAGCTCCCTGCCCTGAGCAGGCCCAGTTCTGGGATCAGACCAGCCTGCTCAGGGCTTTCTCCAGGTAAGTCTTTAGGCTCTTCTCAGCACAACTTCTAGCCATTCAACCCACAGTATACACTGATATAAATCATCAATCCATCCAAGGTGCAGGACTTTGCATCTGCCATTGCTAAATTTCACGAGGCTCTTGGTGACTGATTCCTGTAGTTTGCCTAGACACTTCTGAATATCATCCCTTTCATTAAGCATATCGGTTTTAGTGTCCTCAGACTTGGTGAGGGTGAACTTTATCTCCTTCTTCAGGTCACTGATAGAGATACAGAACAGGGTAGATTCCAGGATGAGGTCCTGGAGGAACACCACTGGTAACTGGCCTTCAATCAGGGTGGCCTGGCCTCCAGCCATTACTTTTTGAGCCTGATAAATCAACCAGTTTTTCACCCATCTAGAAGTCACCTGTCCAGTATATAACATGCTAACTTGGATACTTTGGTGCTGTGAGAAACCACTTAAAATCCAATGGTGAAGATGAATTCAATTTCCATAGTGCCATCATAGGAACAGAGAGTGATATTGTGATTCCTACTTTGTTAAGAGAAAACCAACTGTAGACTGAATTACACATGGCATTCTGAAAATTTATTTACAGCTAAGTACGGTATGTAGTCTTTTTTCCTTACAAAACTTTTGACTGGAGGTGTGTGCATACTGGAAATCAACTTTGGTCTGGAGGTCCAGTAAACTACCTTTATATCATATATAGGTCGAGAGAAGTTCTCCCCCTCTACTCTGCCCTAGTGAGACCACATCTGGAATATTATGTTTAGTTCTGGGCCCCTCAGTTCAAGAAGGACAGGGAACTGCTTGGAAAAGTCGAACGCAGAGCCACAAAGATGATTAAGGGCGTAGAGCATCTCCCTTATGAGGAAAGGCTGAGGAAGCTGGGTCTCTTTAGTTTGGAAAAGAGGAGACTGAGGGGTGACCTCATCAATGTTTATAAATACTTAAAGGGTGAGTGTCAGGAGGATGGAGCCAGGCTCTTCTCTGTTATGTCCAATGATAGGACAAAGGGCAACAGGTGTAAGCTGGAGCATAAGAGGTTCCACAGAAACATAAGGAAGAACTTTTTCCCTGTGAGGGTGATGGAGCTCT
>WUAM01000089.1:5345612-5359042 GCA_024336885.1 Actenoides hombroni
TTTTTTTTTTTTTTTTTAGTTAGTTAGTTAGTTATCTGTACCATTCTTCAACAACATTCTGTGTATCCACACCCAGCATTCATTAGGTCTTCTGTGCTGCCAGGAGGCTGTCTCAGTTATCCTTTTCCCAAATTGTGCTAGTATAGATGTGTTTCAGAGATTTTGGTATGAAAGCCTGACACTCCATGCTTTTTCACTGCCAGAGCTGTGAATGGCAGAAATGATGTCGCTGATGTCAGCATCACTGTGCAAAATATGTAATTGTGGTGTACTTGGCTGTTTCCTCTGGGGAGATCTGTATTTTGTGTCATGGTACTTCTTTACTGCAGAGAGCAGAGATTGCAGGGAGGAAGAGAAGCATTGCTTTTGTTCCTTTTCCTTTCTTCCCCCACCAAACTGGTTACCTGTCACCAGATGGAGGCGTACAGTCCTGCCTTCTTGGTGCCTCCCCTGAGGAGAAAAACAAAAGCTGCCTGTGCCTGGACGTTGTGGAGGGAGGAGGGTGCAGAGGGAATTTTTAAGCTCCTTGTTTATCAGAGACGGCGAAATGAGTTGGAGGTCAGAATAACTCAGATTTGTCTCTGTGTT
Source organism: Actenoides hombroni (assembly GCA_024336885.1). Lineage (NCBI taxonomy): Eukaryota > Metazoa > Chordata > Aves > Coraciiformes > Alcedinidae > Actenoides > Actenoides hombroni. The sequence continues at coordinate 5,346,201 of WUAM01000089.1, forward strand.
AATATCCAGTTCTGTTTAATATCGAAGCCAGCTGTAGTGCTTGCACAAGGCTGAATCTTAACTGATCAACTATCTTTAACATGCAGGAAGAGGCCAGCAAGGGTGTGGTTTTTTAATGGCAGCATGGTTCTGCAGTATATAAACAATATTTAGTCAGAAATCTTGAACACAAATCACACTTTAAGTTGTTTCTTCATTTTGTTTTTGTTTCAAGGTTTTTTTGTATCATTTTTAGTGGTGGTATTGTTAACGTCTGGTACCATAGGCCAAGAAAAAAGGAACAAGCCTGAAAAACCCCACATCCTCTCCTAGGACTAGATTCTTTCTTTGGTTATGATTCTTTCTTTGGTTATGATTCCTACTGACTTAATTAAATATTGTCCAAGTGGAACTAAGAACAGGACTTGACCTGCTGATTTTGCAAGCCTAAATTTAAGTTTCATACATGCTCTTATCTAGTTAAGCAAGCAACTGTTTCTTCTGCGAGATAAATGCTCTCTGCTGAGATGTATTGAGCCTGTGCTTGGCTGCCGTAGCTTTTCTTCCGTTTCCCACAAAAACCCCCTCCCTTTTTGACCACTGGGTGTCAGTGAAAGACTGCGAAGTAATTTTCCATAATTAAATATACAGGCGTTTTTCTCAGGCTCTGTGGGTGTTCTTTAGTTAAGGTGGCCTGGATAATTTTGAGAAAGCTGAGTGACATACAGCAGGAGTGTATAAGAATTAGGAAAACTATCTCAGATCAATAAATTGTTGCTTAATCACTTCATTATTCCATACAAAATATTTCATACTGGTATGGACAGTTAAGAAATCAAAGGAAAAAAGATTATCTTTCTTCTTTTTCAAGTAGAAAACACTGTTGCTATCATAATACAATCAAGCAGTAAAAAGCTGACATTTTACTGTATTCATAGTCCTTGTGCATTAGCCAGCTATATATAATTGGAGGTCACAGTCCTGAAAGATGCTGTCCACATGCAAAGTGGTCAGGAGGAAAATGCTCTTAATAAATGTATGAGAAATCAGGGTGCTCCACACCTTAATATCAAACCTATTTTTGAGGCTCTGTTCACTTTCAGAAAGGGAAGGAAAAAAAAATAAATCTGTTGTGGATTCTTTGACAGACTGGCCTTAATAGGTGTGAATATATGATATAAGACAGAAGCTGGAAAGTCAGTGACAGCTTTTTTAAAAACTGAGGAGGAAAAATAGTTTAATGGAATGGGTAAATACATATATCCACATAATAGCACCTTTATTTACATACTGTGTTTATTTTATGTTGAAATTGATTTCAATTTTCAATATGTCAAAGATGTAGCTGCATTGAACAGGCTGTTGGAAGGAACGTTATTATTAGTTTTGGAAGCTTGGCAGGAAGCAAGCGGCCTTTGGGAGCTAGGCAGGTGTCACAAGCATTTGGGGTTATGTAATGGGCACATTAATGGTATAGTGCTGCAAAAATGATCTGCTGTCAAATAACAGAGTTTCAGAGTCAATCTGATCCTCTCTCTTTAGGCTTCAGAGCTCTCTGGCCATTGAAACAAGTTAAATAATCAAATTCCTGCGATCTGCTGCTCTGTACTGCTAACATGTTCAGGAGGGTACTGCTGCAAACTCTACTGACATTTTAAGGATACTGCAAAATTAAAGCATATAAAGGTTTATTTTTAAATAATCTGTTGTGATGGTTGTTCCCTAGAAAAAATTCTGCAACAAATTCTTTGGCCATACAAATAATATATTTGGCTTCTGTTTAGAGTGTAGCTATGAAAGAACAAAACAGGATTTGTGCCAAAAGTTCTCCTTTGCACACTACAAAATGGAATTTTCCTGAATTGCCCTTCGAAGTGTTTTTACTATTTACAGAGTGGGTATTAAAAGGCACAGCTATTTGAGATCTCATTTGATACATAATTGTGGTATGGGAGAGCTACCCTTGGAGCAAGGATTCATCTAAACTGAATCTAGTGTAAAGACTATCTTAACTTCCTGCTCTGTGGGTATACACAACCCGTGTGCCTAAATGAGGGAAAAGTAATAGTCGAGCACTGCTGAATTGCTTATTTATATCCTGTGCTCTACACAGTGGCTTGCTCGCTGCTCCGGGTCTCGGTGTTTGCCGCTAGAGGCCCTTCTGTGCTAGGGGGATTCAGGACAGCATTTCCCGACGGCTGCAGCCACCTCTGCGGGCTGAAGTTGTGCTCATGGAAAAGAGTTGAGGAGTTTCCATTATTTTCATTCATGTAACCGCAGGTCTGTAGGTCAGAGACAAAGTTTCTAGGCAACCAAAAAGAGTCAGTGTTCTTTTACGTATATTGACAATAACGTAGCTCTCTCTACTGAAATAAAAAGCCAGCATTTTTACTTTACTCTAAAGCTGAAGGGCTCAGTCTGCACCTCCTTAGGTGTTCTAGTGCACTGAACCACATACTTCAATTATAAGAATTTCAGTGATTTTTAAACATGTTTAAGTGTCTCTTGAATAGTCATACTATTCTGACTAGAGTGCTTTTATTTTGGCAATGAACTATAAAGATCTTTTACTGTTCTATTGTAATTTATAGCAGTTAGAACATTAAATACTTTCCTGCTTTAATAGGATACAGCATTGAGACTGTCCTGTGTGTGACATACTCTCAAATGTTTCAGATCATGGTCTATAAACTTAATGTCTTTCAACATTAAGGATTACAGATAAGCTGGAGCCACTGTGCATTTACAAAAGTGATTTTATTAGACCTAAACAGATCACATCACGAATTAGATTTGTATAGTGACAGAGTACCAGCACTCTGGCAAACACACATGTTAAACTTGCAGACTGGATAGCTAATATAATTGGGGGAAAAACAAACAGACAAACAAAATCATCTAGGGCTAATATTTCTTTATATATGTACAATATGATTAACTTAAAATTAAGTTACTAAATACTAACATCATCATTTATTATTGTTGTGCATTACCTCAACATATTACCTCTACAATGACTTCAGAGATTAATTTCCACCCAAGTGAAATAAATGAAGGTCCAAGCATATCAGCTTTATATTTATTGGGAAATTTGAATAAGCTTCTCAGCTGTGAAATATTATTGTACACACCATTCTGTCCTAACTTACTAATATTCAATAAAAGACACCAAAACAAAAAAGGACACCTCTGGAGTCTTGTGCTAAAACCGCAGTTCGAGAATGCTTGTCCAGTGGCAGGGCTCAGCTTTAACTTTGTGCTTATGTTTTTTTCAACAGTTTGAAGGACTGGTTGCATAAGTTGCTGGGACCTAGGGTGCAGAACAGGATGCCTCTGGGATCATTTGTCCTTGCTCCCTTTCCTGGCTTGCTCTCACTAGCAGGCAGGGACCAAGACAGGGTGATTGGAGGTGATGTGATTTCAGGAGATGTGCAATGATGCAGCTGCACCACTGCACATTTTTTTAGCTGCTAGCACTGCAGCGATGTGGCTGTGTAGGAGCCCAAGACCAGGCTGCCCTCCACCAGCCACAGAATCAGGGAAACACTGTCTTCTGAGTCATCCCACATATCCTCATTTGTGGTGTTTGTGGGAGCCTGCTTCTTGCTACATGTTGGTCTAGTGTCCAGTAACACGAGCCTTCATCCTCTCCTAGGCTTGCAGGCGCCATGCTCATGTATGTATGTGAGAAAATTTTGCAAAAGAAGGGAGCAGTAAGATGAAAGTCAGGAGGGCATTTGCTGGACTCAGTTATGGTTCTTGCCAAGGTGGAAAGGAGAACTACAGGAATCATGAGTAACGCTACCTGCAGTCACAGTGTGTGCCTACGGGAATGCCTTGTGGGAACATCTGAGGTTACATCTGCATCTGTGAGACAGTGAATACCTTGTCCTAAGCATAAAAAAAAATAAAAAATTCTCTGAATTCATAGAGTTTTACTCATTTCAGTACAATAGTGTTAAATTATAACAGTTTTTTCAGGAAGAACCCATTGTTTCCAGAGAAGAAATTACCTTGTGCTATTTTAGACATCTGTAACTGAAGACTTTTATTCCACATTTTATACTGAGGTCAACCATAAAAAAAATTTAGTCTAGAAATCAGTCATGGGTTTTTACAATGAAGGCAATTAATCACTGGACCACCCTGAAATAGGTTGTGGTGGATTTTTCATCACTAGAATTTTCTATCAAAGTACAAAGTTTTTATGTAAGACATGCACTTGTTCCAAAAAGAAATCATTTGTGATAGTCCTATGGCCTGTGCTTTACAGGAGATTAGTCTCAGTTACTACAGTGGTCTCTTCTGGCCTTATGATTTATGAATGTATATGTATGACTGTATTTGTTTCAGTAGTTATTTAAAATGTTTGTATTTTCAGTGTTTTCTTTATAAAATGAAACCTTTTGTGGTGGTGGCACAAGTCATGTTTCCCTAAAAGGAAACATCATAGAAACAATTATTGTCTTTGGCTACTTTAAGGCTAAAAAAATAAATCCTTTAATTAAATCTAAAGGACAAGTGAATGTGAAAGGAATAAGAACAAATACGCAAGCAATTTTAGAAGATCAGAAATACAGCCAGTTAACTTCAAAACATAATATTTACAAAGACCAAAAAGGTAGCTTAAGTTTTAAAAGTTCAAGTTAAGCAAAACAACAAAATAGTCCCCTATAACTTTCCGAAGTTAAGTTAATTAAACATTTTTATTATATATTAAACTTGGGGAATATTAAAATCTGACACAGGCTGTAGTCTGTTTCAAATAATACTTTGTTGTTTAGTATTGGTGGTGGTGATTTAAATGCAGTTTAATATAAATATATATGCATACACACATGAAGAATCACATTAAAAAAAGAGTAAGTCTCTCATTAAAAAGGAATCTGATGATTTCTGAGATAAATTAATGTAAAAACAAACAAACAATATATCTATGAATGAAGATTTTATAAAGCTGACAAAGTGTGCAGACAGCCTGGCGGTGTTGTGAATGCTTTTCTCCATGTGAAGAGCAGGCATGGCACACAAATATTGGTACCTGTCCATCCCAGTTGAGACAGGTGGGGGCAACAACCATCTGGAATGCAACATACCCCTCATCTCTCTCCCTCCTCAACTAACAGGGTGGTTGTAAGACAAATAATGGTGAAGCTGGTCTGCCATTGCCGATCTTGATAAACTAAACCTCCCCTGGGAAGTGCCATGTGTATTCAAAGCATGTAGTGCAGCATCCTTATCTCTGGATCCTACACGTATTTGCAGAAGCACTTCATGGAGAGCCAGGGAGTGGTTGTGGCTCTCTTCTTTCACTTGGGCTCCAGCAGATCCCTGCTGTCCCCTAGAAACACTTGTGACTGTGGCTTGTCAAGAGTAGTGACCTACTAGGAGGGTTTTAGCAAGAAACTTCCTGCCAGACTTGGAAGCAGATGCTCAGCTGGTGTAAGGCGGGAAATGACACTGACAAGTGACATGGCTTTCTGGCTGCCTGAGGTTCTGCCTCCCACTCAGGAGCACTCAAGGGCTTTGTGAGACATTTATCAACCTCCCTTACCCTTTAAGTGAAGAAAGCTTTTGACTGCAGGGTGTGGGTCAAGCTTTCAAATCACCCTTCAAAGGTTCGGTATTCTGTCTTAATGGAAAAGATTAGGTATACCCTAGTTAATACCACTATAGTCACTGGTGAGGTGTGGATTGATAGATACTGTGTAGGGACATAAGGAAGCTGTGTTTTCTAGTTTTGTTTGTTACTTGCTCTCTCCCCATCATTTATTTGCAATTAAAAGATTAGTGGTAGTTTAGTTCAGCCACTATGGTATGAAGTTTCTTATTCTCTCATTGCAGTTGAGGAGGGAGTTGGGATAAAGCAGTAATCTTGAAGGTTTGGAGAAGGAATAACTGTCTCCTAGTAAGTGCTCTTTACCCTGAACTCTGCCATGGCCACTAAAGATAACTATTAAAAGTGACAAGAAGGAAATGCAAATTAATATTTATATTTCAGTGTAACCTACAGGAGTAATACTTATGCATTTTAAGGGTTTAACTGAAGTTCATTTGTTGTCAATGCATACGCTTACTTACTTCAGTAGAACTAACATCCTCTTAAAGTGACTATTTGGCTGGTCATACAGGCCAACAAATCCTCTGAAGGAGCTGCAGGTTACAACACCCAGGCAAGCAGCTGCGCACAGAAGGGTTATTTTCTTGGGCTTTCTTTTGCCTTTTTAATCCTCTTATTCTTTTCTTTGCAGAATACTGGGGGGGTTTTAAGGATACAGAAAGAACCTTTCTTTTTAGGATATATGATTGCTTCTTGAAAAAGGATGTTATGCCTGTAAGTTGTTTGGATCAGTTTTTAAGTAATATGGGTAATGTGTGTTTAAAGACTTATATATGATTTGGTAAATTTAGACTTACCAGGCCACCTGAAATTGGTCTAGTTAACTGGTGGAGCAGTTTTCATAGACTTGTGATATACCATGGGACTGCTGCTTTTCTCTGCTGAGGTAGTTTTCACAGATTTGAAGGAATATAGTGGTCAGCTGTACTTTTTTGTAAGATGTGAAGGTGTAGGTACAATGAGAAATGCTTTCACTGACATTCTCAAATTGATGGATAGGAAACCTAGACACATAAGTTATATTTAATGTATCAATAGTAGCTCAATATCAATATCAAATGTATCAATAATTTGGTCAATGGCAGGCAACTGAAGCATTTGTTTCGGTGTTTGGCAATAAGATTCTAAAACTGCTTATTTCCATGATTTAATCTTACTCATACAACTGCATCCATTCTTTAAGGCTGCTCATGTTGGTTTCATGTTCATAAGCTTAGAAACAAAGTTCTCCGTGACATGTGTGCCATTCAGGCACCTGTACACTGAAGTGACTTTAGATGTTCATTAGTGACACTAGACCCCTTCATTATGAGTAATTCAGTCACTTCCCAGGATAAAATATTAGAATATATTATTTCATACAAATGCTCATTTCTGGGGGAAAAAAGAAACAACCAACCCCCAAAGCAATATCATTAGACCAATCTCAGCTCAGTGTAACTGGAAAATAGCAGGACATTGCAGAACAAAAGTTCTCAGAATTATGTGGAAACTACACAGAAGCTATTGGGAAAGCTTAAATTAATGATGTCCTGTTGAAAAGTGTCTTTTCTTAGAGTGCACTTACAGAACAACTCATCAGGCTGGAAAATAAGAAAAACAGGAAGGCAAGATGATAGCCAAAGCTATCCAGCTGTGGAACAATTCACAGAATACTTTAAATTCACACTTTATCTGATGCTTCTCATTTTTGATCCCTGTCTTTGTACATTAACCCCTTGGGGCAGTCATTCATGCAGATTTGCAGGGTGAATAAGACAATATCTGCATATTTCCAGATTTAATAGCAATCCATACCATCTCATTCAAAACACCATTTTCAGCAGAGATTAGTGATTAGCTTGCTTCATTTTAAATTAAATTTAAATTTATTACAATAGTGTTTGAATCTACTGCAGTAGTATCAGGAAACTAAAGACTATGGCCTGAATAATTCATTGCATACGTTCTTTCTGCTTTCAAAACCCTGGCAGACTATATTAAGTATCTCCCAGTCATTGCTGGACTTTCTGCTGCGACTCTCTCCCTTTAAGCCAGTAAACCTAGGTCCTCTTTCTTCCTTTCAATTAAAACGAGATTAATCAGCTTAAACTTGTGACTTCCTTATGCTAATCCGTCAAAAAAATCTGCCATTAACTTCATAAACAAAGTAGCTTCTATATCAATTTTCCTTTACCTTTCTCACAGTAAAGATGGAGCTGTGAGAGGCAGACTACTGCTAGGATTATCCATCAGGATATGGAAACTGTGAATTGCTGAGCAGAACAAAAAGCATCCCTAAAGCAGTCTTGGTTTCTAATTCGTCACAACTAATACTCATGAAAAACAGTGTTACGAAAAATGTAAATAGAGAGAGAGGTGGAGAATAGCTCCCCTGAAAAAAGCTTGCAGTTACCTACCAGAGCTGCAGCTGAAATCATATCCTATGCTACAGGTGAGATTACCAATGCAGATTCATATGGGGATGCCCTCCAGTACCATTCATTTGTTCATAACAAAATACAGATATTGATATTTAATACAGATTCTACTTGTAAAATGTGTCCCCAAGTGATGACTTTCCAGCTGAAAGCAAAGGTGGCAGTCGACACTGGACTTGTGAGTGGTGGTTCCTAGGCATGGTTCAGTCAATGAGCTGCTCTGAAACGGTTTGTGTCTTACTAGTGACATCTGTGCAACAGTTGTTTTCTTCTTCTTTTCCATGAAGATTGTGTGAATATTTACTAAGATCTTTTGGACAGAGTCCTTAAAGATTGTGCAGTGAGAGAAGAGGGGAATGAAGCCCCATTACACAGTGACCTTTGCCATGCCACCTAGAAATATACTGACTGAAAAGAGTTAATTTCTCTTTTAGCCTGGCAATACATTTACATATCTCAAACAAAATTAAGACATTCAAGGGCTGACTTATTTATCATTTATGGAAAACTAAAGTGGTTCTTTGGTCCAAAGTGAAAATGCTTCCATGCTGGGAGGCAGCTTGCACACATTTTGTTTATTCCTCAGTGGCCTGGAGCAGAGCTAAGAGCTGCTGTTTCTGTGAGTGCTGAATGCACCGACTAAGCTCTTTCCTCCTACTTCTGTCTCATATGTCACGCACTAACTGCATCCCTGGCATCTGAACAGCACTACTGAAGTTCAAAAAGCTGGACTTTCTCATGCGCCAGTCTCCATCTGCAATTGTGGCAGCACAAGGCAATGCTGCAGGGGAATGAGTATAAAGTTCCTTAACCTTTTGCCAGTGTGAGCCAAGTTATCTACACAGCACGGTCTTGTACTGTGTGAAGCTGCTTACGTGGACCTGAGGTCAAAAAAATCAAACTGAAGCTTCAGTGAGGGAATGTAAGCCTTCCCTCTCATGTGAGCTGAGTGGATTGCTGCCCCAACACAGCCATTCCACTGTGGCTTTCAGAGCTAGTGCAGCCAATATCTGCTTCTGCATCTTTCCTTCATCCTTCACTAATATAGCAGCATTTTTTGATCACCATCCACTTATGAAAAAAAAAGTAGATTGCTAAACAGTTTCTATCAACTCCGCACTCAGAAATCACTTTGGGGTTATTTCTTTATTAGTAAAATGGGGTAATACCGTTTAGTCATGCTCCAATACTGCTTTACAGTCTGGAAATATGAAACGTTAAACATTCATGGAGTAGTATTAACCTTGTAAGCTCATCTGGGCAAGAATTGCACCCAGGTCTGTTTATTCTAAAAATAACATTTTTCTTAAAAGGGATTAAAGTTCCTTGAGTGCCATCCTCCTGTGCCAAAGCAAACCCATAAAAGCAAAGAGATGCCAAGCAATGCGACATTTCTTACTGATATCCTCTAATGGCATATTTTCTTGACAATGACAGATTACATCTTTTCAAGGAATTTTTGCCTTCCTCAGATAAAGAAACAGAGCACCCTGAACATGTTAATCGCTTTTTCTGGCTATTATAAACCCTGCCTTAAAAACTTCAAAAATGCCAGTGAGTCCTGACAGATGGTCGCAGGCTGTGGTCAGTATGTTTATCTGAGAATGAAGTATGAAGTCAAATGTATGTGTGCATGTCTGTGATGTATCTTCACTGGGTGCTTCTTGCTCCCCCTTTAAATATCAGCTTATTGAATGATAAACTAAGTAGAATATGAAATTTGCCTGGCTGTTTTAATTAAAAATTGTGTCCCACTCTCAATTATTGCATCCTTTTTTTTCTCTTTGTGGGTTGCTGTGTTCTGAATTCAGGGTGAAATGTGTGAGATTAGGTTTTTTTAAAATGTAAAAAGGAGGCCCCAGTCAAGGCTTAAGTCTTCAGAGTACAAGATAAATGGTTAGAAATTTGTGCAACCACTAATGTAGTTAATTCTTGCTTCTGTTCACATCTGCTAAAGGTCTGTGCGCCTGCTCTGCTAAAAGGTGGAATACTGAGGAAATCCACAACTGTGTTTAAAAAATATTTTGTTATTATATGTACTATGAACTATTGTATCAGGGCATAAATAGAGCTCTGAATGGGACTGCCAAAAAAAAGAGCTGCTTTTTATTAACCACTGACAGGAAGATTGCCAAAAACAGAAGTCATAATCATATGAGAGAACTTCAGCTCTCCTTTCTTAAATTGATAGTGATATTATTACTCTTTTTAAGTTTTTGTTTCTATGAGTTTGCAGAACAAACTACAGCATTTCTGTGGTGCTGTATGCCATAAAATGAATCTTCTTGAACAAGAAATGAGAAGAAACTCCACTCATTATTGAGAGATGACTTGGAGTGCTCTAGCCTGTCCACATCCCTTGCCTTGAAAATGATTGATATCACTGTGGTTTCATGCAATGAAATAATCACTTATGGAGGAAAATGGGCTCTGTCTAAGGAAATATTGTTTGAAATGGTCAGGGTGTAACTAATATTTTGTTTGTCATCAAGTGTGATTGGGAAAAGGTCACACTATGCCAAGATTTACTGTAAAATGTTTGAGTTTGAATTTGCTGTTTTCAGCAAGCTCAACAAGGCTTGGAAAGCTAAGAGTGGGAAGCCACCCTTAGGGTGCACAGGTGAGTGGTGGCACAGAACCATGACAAAGATTTTTTCCTGATCAGAAAAGTTTCTGTAAAAGCAAGTTTATGTTTTCTTGAGGAAAGAAATGTATTATGTTCTCATTGTAGCCAGCAATTAAGTTACTGTTATGAGGTAAACTTTAACTGAAAGACAATGAAGTATTGTCCTTGGGGAAGAAGGGAATGTCTTGTAGTGGTGAGAATTTACCTTCTTCAGATACTGTTCTGTGATTCCAAATGTGTATTCTCTGAATGGTGACACCTAACTCTGCAGATCTGCTGTCATCCTGAAGAGCAAGGTGTTACTGATAGAATTAAACCCCTGTTCATTAATGTAGAAACTTCTCACCTCTATGCTGAAAATACCACCCATTGCAGAGTGTTCAAGCATTGTTACAGGACTATACTGCATGTTGCCATCACTGGCTCACTTTTCTAAGCATGCAGGTGAGTACTGTTACACACAAACAGTAAACTCTCAAAGTGTGTTTAAAACCTTTGTTAGAAAAATGTATATATTACAAACTGCCACATGAGAGTGTAAAAGCAGTGACGGTAAGATTGACAAAAAAGACTGACTTGTTTTGGGTTTGTTTGTTGGGGTTTTTTTATGAATAAGAGGATAATTGCCAGATAACTGCCTTGAGATACCTGGTAGATTTTAGGAGAACTTGTAACATCATGCACCAGGAGTTCAGGTGACCCATGGTTTTACTGTGCAAAGCAGTAGAGAGAAGGGCTTGACCTATACTCAAAATAGATGCAAACACTTGCCTGTATTAAATGGTATTGTTAGTCACTCTTCAAACTGTCCTATCACCTAAGTACCTCTAAAATTATCAAATACTGTGTAACTGTTGTGAGCAGAGTAGTGTTTTAATTCTGTCTTGTAAAAACGCACTGCACACAGAGAAAATTGCCTTCACCTGTGTTTAGAAATGTGCCCCTTAAAAGAGTTTTATAGTAAATTGAGAATTTGGGCCATTGGAAGTACAACAGTAAAACCAGGGACTATCGAGTTCATTAGAGACACTCAGCTCTTTTAAGATCAGAGTGCTCTGACCCATAGTTCAGAAGTTACTGCCAAATTCAGATTAAAATATAAAGAATATATTAGATGGATTATCTCAAAACATTAATGCTCCCAGGAGTTTTAGAAAAAAACTATGAAATATGGTCTTTAGGTTTTTTGCCTGCATAGAAGTGGGGATTAAGGCTAGTAAAGAATGAGTCTGTGAAGCACATTTGTTCCAAGATCCACTAGAGTCGATTAAGTTTTACATTGTCTTCAGTAGGTGTGATATCAGCCATTAAGACAGTGAAATTCAACTGTTTAATTAATATAATACAAGAAAAATTTAGATGTTGCACAAGTTTAACAATAAAGTTATAAATTACTGAAGTATACAGTCACTATTCTATGACCACCATTATTTCAGCTTTGTTGGTGTTTGCTACATGTGATCATATAAACCCTTCTTTTACAGTACATGTATTTTGAGAATGTTTAACCTCTATTTATGTTTTTCAGTCTTTATATGGCCTGTACAAAGATCAAAAATCACAATGTTAACATTGAGACTTAACTTTTCAGATATAACGTGCAGATGCATATCTCCTCATAAAACTTGTGGAATAAACAAACAGCAGTGTTACATATCAAAACATAAAAATAGTGGATGCCTGAGATTTTTGAAGCACCACACACCCAGCCCATCTTTCCTTTGAGTATAAATTCAGTGGAAATGTAATTAAAAATGGCAACAGAAAACTCTTTGCATTGCTGGCATGGAGCAAGCTGTTACAGCATGGGACATGTACCTGTTGAGATAGCCATGGTGAGCTCTTTTTATTGTCATAGAGTAAAGCAGGCATTTTTAGAGGGTTCACCTGATCTATTTCAAACAGCTACTCAAGTGAGATGAATCATGTTCCTTTTTACAGAAAGTCTTGATAGGCTTTCCACTGATTACTTGAGATTCAGGTTACTGTAAAACTCCAAAGTGTTTATTATAGTAGACTACCTCTACATTTGAAGCCTTAGCGTACGGGTTGCTAAACTGTGGCTCTTGAGCTTTTTTTCCTTCATCTTCAGGTATGAATCACCTTCAAAGTCAACATGGCCCAGGCACCATCTGCAATGCTCTAAGCCAGGGCTGCTTTTAACTTCTCAATCAATTGGATTCAATTAAGTGATAAC
>WUAM01000089.1:5369199-5391945 GCA_024336885.1 Actenoides hombroni
AGACCTCACCTGGAGTACTGTGTCCAGCTCTGGAGCCCTCAACACAGGAAAGACATGGACCTGATGGAGCAGGTCCACAGGAGGGCCACAAAGATGATCAGAGGGCTGGAACACCTCTCCTACTAGGACAGACTGAGGGAGCTGGGGTTGTTCAGCCTGGAGAAGAGAAGAGAAGACTCCGAGGAGACCTACTAGTGACCTTCCAGTACCTGAAGGGAGCCTACAGGAAGGCTGGAGAGGGGCTGTTTACGAGGGCCTGGAGTGAAAGAATGAGGGGTAATGGGTTTAAATTAGAGTAGATTTAGATTGGATATCAGGAAGAAGTTCTTTACATTGAGGGTGGTAGAACAGTGGAATAGGCTATCCAGGGAGGTGGTTGAAGCACCATCCTTGAAGATATTCAGGGTGAGGTTGGACAAGGCTCTGAGCTGCCTGGTCTAATTGAGGGTATCCCTGCTCACTGCAGAGGGGCTGGACTAGATGACCTTTGGAGGTCCCTTCCAGCCTTAGCCATTCTATAATTCTATGATCCTGGATCTGATTATCAGTTCAGAAAATGTATCATTGACTACTTTCTGAAAGATATTCTCCCTTTCATGTAATCTGACAAAACTTAAATTCTGTTTATTAGTTGATTACTTTACTGGGAAATTGAACGTCACAGCCAGTACTAAGAGGTAATTGAAAACGCTAGTAGTCAGGAAGGTCTTGTAGCCCTGACAGGCTTATGTGGTCAATGAGAGAGCTCACTAAACTAAACATAAATAAAGTGGCTAAGTTCCTGTGCTCCTGTATGGTTATGAGACTCATGTTGTGCAAAAAACACACCTGCCAGTTGGAGAAGTTCCCTTGCACACATGTTTAGAGCCTGGGGAGAAGTGTTCTGACCAGAGCTGAAGGTTTTGTTGTGTTGATTGCATGTCCAGTACGACACTGACAACGATTGCCTAGCTACAATAGATGCGTGGTCAGCATAACAGACAAATGAATTTCTGAACACATCAAGTCTCCAAATGGAGAGAAAAAAGAGGTATCTTTGTCAAGATGGTGCTCCAGAAACGCTCAGAAGGCATGTTTAACTGCATACAATATAGCCAGATGCTAATCTCTTGGTTGAAAAAAGAAGGAATGATGAAACACTGGCTTGAAGGAAGCTGTGAGTTTCTTTGGATGTCTGTTTGATTTTCAAATCCATATAACCGATATCTGTACTCAGCATCAATTCCTAGTCACTGAGGCAAGGCAACTGCCCTGGCTAAAGTCTAGCTCCATATGAAGACAACATGCAGACAAAACAAGAATATCCTTGGTCAGGGATGAGCTAAGCAAACAGCGACTTCAGTAGGGCAACATTTCAGTCACGAGTGACATCTAAATTACCTGATAAAAGCAGCTTATAGCACATTGTCCTGTAAAAGCAACGATCAGGCTTGACTAGATGTGTGTTTCCTCAGCTAGAATAAACTCTGCAGGATAGCAAACAGTTATCCAGAAAATAGCTAATAACAGTTTATTTGAGCACAATATGCTAAATGATATGAAAGGTGTTGAGGAACTGACTCATGTAACATCATGTGAGGAGAAAATCCATTAGAAATTTTGCATAAATTAGTGATGGTTTTCTTGACTGATAACGGCAAATAAGAACATAGTTCTTACTATCTGTACATGCCAGAACAACTCAATGATCCATGTAAACTGGTATACTGCGTCTGGTAGCATTGCATACCCAAATATTTACAGAAAGATGATATGGAGACATAATTATAATAACTACTCATATAAGACTGAATTCTGCCATTGCTGATTACAGTGAATAGCCATGTACCTCTGTGAGTAGTCTGTTTTGTTCTAAATATGTAGTGCTGTGCAATGCAAGAGTGATAGTTTTGCAGAGGAGGGAAAGGAAATACCTTTGTGACCTCATGTTATCCATTTATACTTTGAGTCATTAAAACGATTGCTTCTTATAAAAGTTATCTTTGCTAGTAGTAGAATATGTGGGCAAATACTCCCTCTGACAATCAGTGTGCTTTGGATCAGACTCGAAACATACATATTATTCAAACTTAACTTTCCTTGACTCTTACTGAATTATTTTCCGCAAAAAGAAAACATCTGACTCTCCATAAAACTGTAGTCAATGCTGAAACTCCTGTCAAGTACTGCAGGTTCAGTATGCTCCTCAGGTTAATTGTAAATTACACTGTAATGTGTTATGTTATGTAAAAATAAGATTCTGTACCAGTAGTTTTCAACCTGTGAGCCACCAGTGAATAAGGAACAAGAGTCTATTGTCAGTAGATTAAATTTATTAAACAGTGTCCCTTCCATCAATGGAAAAAATTAGAGGATCTACAAATCAAAAATGATTCAAGAACACTCCATTGTGTCCAAACATGTAGCATCTAAACAAGCTACCTTTCTGTTTGTTTTAATTATAGAGTAACTTTATTGTTGATCATGTAAGTTATTTTCTGTAAGAGCTAAGGGACTCACTAAGAGAAAATAAAGAGGAAGAGAGTATGAAGAACAGATGAGTTTCATAAAGCTGTGGTTCACTTCATGCCCACATGTCTAGGTTTTCTGTCTATGGAAATGAAGTTACAGTAGGGGATGATTCATAACAAGGTCTTGCTCTGATGTGGCAGTAGGGATGTGGCAGGATAGTATTCCCTGATCAAGGAAGCAGGAATTGCTCCCAGGTCCTGCAATTTAGATTTAGAAGAAAATATATCTTGCTATAACAGTTAAGACAGTAAACTCCACCAGTTCATCCAGTTTAATCCACTTTTGCTCAAATACTTTGGTGGCTAATCTGATTCAGACAGTATGTCATTCTATTTTTCAATAATTTTATTTCAGTTAACCACATTTTGCTAGTTGGTATTTGTTTTTGCAACCATAGTGATGAAATATGTTTATTGGATACAGATACAAGAATTCTAAGCAGGTGTCTAGCTTTGTCAAATTTCAGTAATTCAGAGCATCTCTTGTCCATGCTACTAATAACTAAAATTTAAACAATGTAACCCTTTGTTTCTCTGATATCAAATCATAAATCACTGAATTTGGAATTGGCCAAGAAGATCGGAGAATATTTATCTGCAGTTCAATATCTCAATATTTCTTCCAGTACTTTGTTATTAGTCTTGTCTGACTTTTCAGAAGATTTTTGTCAGTTAGTAAGTAGATGCAGTTTTCCTCCTCTGCTGGACATATCTTTATTGGATTTGGTGTCTTCTGGCACAGGATGGTAGCAGTGCAATCTGTTATGATATTGTTATGAGAGTGACATCTAATACTTAGTGACACTGACAATTGATACTTAGGATATATTTGTTGGCTAATTTTTAAGCTGGTATTTTCCTTCAGTGCTGTTGAAAATATCCTTCTAAACAAAGTATTTTTAGGTTCAGAGAAGGTTACTTTCATTACAAAAACCAGTTACCCCTATCTTGTGTTACACTGAAGGACAAAAAGGAACACCTATTTGGCTTTTATTTTCGGTTTTGAAAACATGTATTTTGTCATTCTTTGATTACATACCTTTTTACTTACCTTTATTTTGTTTTCTAGTAATCATATACTCATGAAAATTCAATAATTTTTACATTTGTCTTGGCCATTTTAGTGTTGCAAAATGTTGTATAAATACATACTTAACTCTGAGAAAGAACTGTAATACCTTTAAACCGTGTTGCAGAGGAGAGAACATTTTGCTCCTTTCCTGCACATATACATAATCCAACCACCCACAGAGCATTTATACAGAGAGAATATTCATAAACCCACAATAATGATCTTTCTCCATCTTTTCTTATTCCTATATTGTACACAGGAGGTATTTGGATCAAAAGGAAATGATTTAAGGGGAAAAAAAAAAAAATCAGTACTGCATTGCATAATTTCTTTTTTTATTCTTTTTTCCACATATAGATTAATATCTTACTTGTTGTTCTGATACTGATGAAGAATGGCCTGACTGTTTTACTTAGGTACCTGCTGGCATTTTAGATTGTTTTCTTCCTGAAACACTAAATGTGTTTTATCAGTATTTAAGAATTTTAAACTTTTCACATGTATTTACAACATTCAGGGCTTACCATATCACCTACTTACCCAAAGTGTTATTTTTATTGGTACTTCCTAGACTCATCTTTATGCCAAGCTGAGTGACTTTGCTAGTAAATTCTGTCATGATGGTGATCACGGCTTTTAAATCTGTGTCAGCATATCAAATGATGTTTGTGCCTGTACTAGAGCTTGGAACACCTCCATTCTAAACTCTTTCCATTTCAAACCTGACTATTTATTTGTACTCTGTTTTTCATATGACTTAATCAGCTTTTAATTTATAACAGCATTCCACCCTATGGCTACAAATGTTTTGAACTTCCTCAAGTGGAAATGTCCATATAATCAAAATTCTAGATATTTAATATCTCTTTTGCCTTCAGCAGCCTTTCTCAATAGAATTCCTGCTGACAGAAATTTGGCCTAAGACCAGACATAGATACTGAATTCTCAGGAGAAAATCTGTATTAAAAAGGAGGAAGCTGTGCAACAGAGATCACCTTCCTGATATATTTATTTTATAATACTTCTTTATTTCCCTTTGACCCTCCTACTTCATTGTAAAAGGTTCAGAATAGAGACCATAACATCTCTTTGCAATTCCAAGGAAAACTCTGTAAAGATACTAAGAAATAAGTGTCTACTATTAAACTAACTCACAGTTAGTAAGTGAATACACTGTGCACCAAGTGAATACACTGGGGTCTGGCTATGCAAAAAGCTATACATATCTCTTGTAAAAGCAAACTATAAATTCATAACAGAGACATGCACATTTACACTTTTTAGTACATATTATCAAGGAATTTCACAGAATCACAAAATGGTAGGGGTTGGAAGGGACATCTGGAGATCATCTAGTCCAACCTCACTGACAAAGCAGGTTTGCCTTGATCAGGTTGCACAGGAACATATCCAGGAGGGTTTTGAAAGTCTCCAGAGAAGGAGACTCCACAACCTCTCTGCCTAGCCTGTTTCATCACCATCAAAGGAAAGGAGATTTTCCCTCCTGTTCAGATAGACCTTCCTGTGTTCTGGTTTGTGCCCATTGCTCCTTGTCCTATTGTTGGGCACCAATGAAGAGAGTCTGGCACCACCTTCTTCACACCCACCCTTTAGATCTTTGTAAACATTGATAAGAACTCCTCTCAGTCTTCTCTTCTCTGTGCTAAACAGCCCCAGGGCTCTCAGTCTTTCTGTAAGAGTGACATTCCAGTCACCTCATCATCTTCATAGCCCTCCACTGGTCTCTCTCCAGTAGTTTCCTGTCTCTCCTGAATTGGGGAGCTAAGAACTGGACACAGTACTCCAGATGTGGTCTCACTGGGGCAAAGTAGAGGTGGATAAGAACTTCCCTCTCTACTGTTTTATTTAACAAACTCATCAATTACAGTCACTTAACCCATGTCTCTTTCCTGGACAAGGTGATGAGACAACTGTTACAATTCTTCTTGATATTTAATATTCTCACAGTACAGCTTTTTTGAATAAATATTGCTTGTATGTTTGAGCTGTTCATCCTTACAGTAAATGGAAATACATTATATGAAAGTATATGGATTAATACAGGAGTATTTTTTTATCCTCTGAATCATACTTGAAAAATTTTCCTGCCTAACAGGATTTTAATTTGTTTGTAGCCATTGTATTTATTTACAAACCAAGATAGGAGGGGTTGGAATCTGTTTAGAGACAAAAAGATCTCCAAATGACAACATCCTACAAGCACATTTGAAAAAAAAGACATCTGTTTTAGAACTTGAGCATCTCAATATGAACATTGACTAGAATAGTCTTCATCATTTATACGTATATATGTATACACATATACATGAGGGTCATTTAGTTTCCTTTGGTTAACTCTATTGTACATAAGGTTAATAAGCAAATAAAAAGTTATTTGGAGTAGAGATATATTAATGATTAATTATTTGATATGACTGACTACTTAGCTAAATAAATAACACAGTGGAAGTTGAAATGGAAATGGTTTGTAAATCTGCCAGATATGGTAACGACAAAAGTAAGATTGTCTAACTAATGTGAAAGTAGAAGGAACGCCTAAAATTTTTGGTTGTTAATATATTGACAACATTTCTGAATTTCTAACTGCTATGTTATCATCAGCATACATATAACTGTTTTATCACAGCATCAAATTAGCATTTCGAAAAGCCATTATTACCTTTTAACCAGGTTGGGAGAAGTGAGAGGTAGTTTCTAGCTTATGCTAAATATTCTTACAATGGTTTCCACAGCTGGCACTTGTGCTTTTTGTCCTTCATCTTAGTCCCTTCAGCTCTGTTTTGAGCTGTTTTATTTATCTTTTTCTAAGGAGATACTGAAATGGAGCTAGACTTGGCTGATTATAATTGCAGCTTGGTTTCAATTTTTGGCAGCTAAATCTGAATACTCTTGGAAATCTTGAAAAAATATATACAGGGGAGGCTACTAAAATCATTAGTCAATTGGGAAACATCCTCTTTTCACAATCACATAGAATGGAATAATGAATAACATGGACCCAACTATCAGTGATTCAAATTGTTCTCACTGCATCAAAGTTGATGATGAGACAATAATTTAAATTTATGAACTGAATTGTTGTTCCTCTCAGTTTCCCATAAGCAGACATATTAAAAATCTTGTTGGAGGACATTGAATTTTAAGTAGGAATGACATGTGCCCATGGAATCGAGTGCAGCATATTGAATGAACTGCATTTGTTATTAAAATTTCCTTGGAAAGATAAGATGCCAGTAAAATGACTGGAAGAATGTGATTTTTCTTTCTCCCCAGAAATATTATGAAATACTTACAGTGTAACAGTCCACTTGGTAGATCCCAAAAGGATAATTTCCTTTTTCTCTCTCTCTATAGTTCATTCTGTTCCAAGTATTACATGGTTCTTTTATTTATTTTCCTTTTATACCATAAAACTTGACTGTCACTAGTTATATTTTGTTAGGATACAAAATAGCCCATTCAGCAATTGTTTTGCATTCACACCTTGCATTTCAAAAGAGGAAAAAAAGTTACAGAAGAAAGTGCAGCTGAGGACAGGCAAAATAATCTTTCTTATTTTTATTGTATTTGACTCTATGGAAACTAACTGGCACTATTAATGAAGTAAGCTGCACTTCATTCTAAGTAAAGATGGCAGAATTTGAATACTTTTATGAGAAAGAGAAATGAAATTGGATAGATTTTACTTATGAACACGGCATTTTGAAGGTAGAGGCTAAAGAAGATTTTCCTCTAGTTTTGAAAAATATTTAGCCTGGAAAATACAATATAACCATAATGTTCTAACTCAGGGAGTGACATCCTTAAGACCTGCTGAAAAGTCTCTCCAGTACTTATCTCCCCGAATCATAAAGAAGATTGTCATTATCCATAAGAAGGTATCAGCTTAAACATCAAAACTGAAGAGATCTGTATGGTCCCTACGTCCTTTATGTCTAAAATACATATCTATTCTTTATCTAAAGGAAAGTCTTACATACGTTTTTCATTTTCTACTGAGCAGTCACCAAGAAATTCTTTATTTATTGCTTTGATTTAAAGGATTAATAAACTTTATAAACAGGTTCCCACTGACTATTTTCTGTTTCCAGAAATCACTGACTTTTATAAGTGAAAATAAAAAATATACAAATAAAAAATATACAAATGATGCAAGTTGATGGGGGGATGTTGGACATTTGACTCTTGTCATCTGCAATTGTGTTACTCCCAGAACCCTCAGAGAGTAACTGGAGACAGACTGAATTTGTGCTAAGGTGACAGACACAAGTCCTCCTGGTATTCAAAGTAGAGGCCCAGAAGTGTGGACATCTCATATAACAATCTTGTCTTACTTTCATGTAACATATAACTCTCATATAACAATCCTGGTTTTGCTGCTGACTAACAAAATGAACACAGACATGTCATTTGATCTTTTAAACGTAGTTTGTATTGATGCAAAATAAGGCAAATGTGTGTGTGTGTGGATACAGATATAGACATATGGATGAAGGTGATGCAGCTTTGGTTTAGAGGTGCTTCATTCACTTGCTCCTATTTAATCCATTAGAATAATCAATGAAGGATTTCCTTTATTAATATACCTTGTGCCTGGGATTTATGGCCAGCATTAATGCTGTCACAGTCATGGAGGTAAAGGATTATATCTGTCTTCTATGGACACTTAGGTTACTCATCCATTTTACCATCAGCTTTTGTCTTACTCTCAGCTGGACTGCAATCATGAGAGCATGATGTAATAGATGACGCCACACACATTGCTGCTACTTCTACTCCTTTCTCATTTGCCTAATTTGGTATCTTCTACTTGAGCAAAACTTTAAGAACTCCAGCTTGCTTTGTCTAAGTAAATTTTGTAATGTATTGATAAAAAAAATGCAACTTGAAAATATATTCTCATAAGAATTGTGGATTTAGTTATGTTCTGTGGTAGATGAATGCAACAGCAGTAGCATAGTCAGACTCTCAGGAGTAGATAAATACTGTAGATAAGTTTGCTGAAGAAAGATGAATTTGTCATCTTTAGGTATAAGCATCATGTACTGTTTTGAAGCAGTATGTACTGTTTTGATGACCAATAATGTATAGATTTTGAATTTTTTATTTTTAATTTTTTTTAAATTCTTGTTCTCTGTGAGGAAAGAAGGGAAAGATTTTGTCTTCCACTTCCACATTAAGTCCCTTACTAGTGGTAGGATTGATATCCTTACAGCTACAATTGCAGATATAGAAGTTTCTATTTCTATCACCTGTAATATATTTATATATAAAAATTAATTGTAAGTTGTTTTTATACATGATTTTTCTAAAAAATGAAAAATTCTGTTATTAATTAATGATCTGTTAAGGAGATTCTTCACATGCCAAGAAGTTAAAAAACAACTATCATCAATGACTGGATGGAGGAAATGTAGTGTGTCTGTATGTGTGAGTCAAAGCAAAACTGTTTTAGACATGTTGGGTTTCACGGTATCACAGAATGTTAATGGTTGGAAGAGACCTTGAAAGATCATCTAGTTCTATCCCTCTGCCAGAGCAGGACCACCTAGAACAGATCACATAGGAATGCATCCAGGTGGGTTTTAAATGTCTCCAGAGAAGAAAACTGCACAACCCCTCTGGGCAGCCTGTTCCAGAGCTCTGTCACCCTCACACTGAAAAAGTTTTTCCTTATGTTTCTGCAGAATCTCATATGCTCCAGCTTGCACCTGTTGCCCCTTGTCCTATCGTTGGACATAACAGAGAAGAGCCTGGCTCCATCCTCCTGAAACTCACCCTTTAAGTATTTATAAACATTAATGAGGTCATCCCTCAGCCTCCTCTTCTCCAAGCTAAAGAGACCCAGCTCCCTCAGTCTTTCCTCATAAGGGAGATGCTCCACGCCCTTAATCATCTTTGTGGCTCTGCACTGGACTCTTTCAAGCAGTTCCCTGTCCTACTTGAACTGAGGGGCCCAGAACTGGACACAGTAGGACACAGTACTCCAGATGCGGTCTCACCAGGGCAGACTAGAGGGGGAGGAGAACCTCTCTCGACCTACTAACCACACCCCTTCTAATACACCTGAGGATGCCATTGGCCTTCTTGGCCATGAGGCTGCACTGCTGGCTCATGGTCATCCTGCTGTCCACCAGGACCCCCAGGTCCTTTTACCCCCATGCTACTCTCTAACAAGTCAATCCCCAACTCTATACTGGTACATGGGGTTATTCTTTCCCAGATGCAAGACTCTACTCTTGCCCTTGTATTTCATTTGATTTCTCCCTGCCCAGGTCTTCAGCCTGTCTAGGTCTTGCTGGATGGCAACACAGCCTTCTGGTCTATCAGCCACTCCTCCCAGTTTTGTATCGCCCCCTTCAGTGTTTTATCATCAGAATGTGGAGCAACTGTGATCAATTAACAAAAAGAAAGCAGCATCCATGCAATACGTCAAGAAGGTAGGAAGATCTCAAGGATCATTGTAAGTAATGTAAACAGCAATATATATTTTCACAGTATTTTTTGTTTCTCATATTTTATATAATTATGTCAGTATTAACAATAAAATTCATATGGTAGTAAATCAACAGAATTAGTTTCAACCAGGTCTCCAAAATTCAACATTAAATACTCTATTAAAGCACATAATAAAGCAAAACTGAGGACATGCTCAAATTAGAGGCTAAATTTAAGAGTTCATATATTCTTATGTCATCCTCAACTGATATGCAGTATGTGGAAGGCCTTGCATTTTAAATGTCAGTTTTGTTTTATCCATTGTGACTGCAGCCTTATGTTAGAATGGAAAAATAGTATATGCAAATTTTGAAAGCTATAAGTAAAATAACAGCTTCCATCTCAGATCAGAATTCATAAAGTCCCACTCTTGTGTTTGATGTGTTTCCCACTGACATCACTTGGCCTGTGTGGAGGTAAATGAGGTGGTGCAGGACTGGAGCTTAACTGGGAAACTAGTCTGAACTCAGCCATACCTTAAGAATGTCCATATTTAAAAAAAAATGAAGTGGGATTTTTTTTCAGTGTTAAATAACTATTTACAGCAGAATAATCTTTGGGGTTTCTTTGGCAAAAGGTAATATTTTTTTTTTCAACAACATATTAAAAATCATTACAAGTGAGATAGGTAGTTTGGTTACTGGATGATGATGGAATTGTAGTTTCCTTTCTTCTGCAGTAGGAAATATAATGTGAATGGTAACTACTGAATTGAGAGAGTTCATTAATATGAATAAAATCATAAATTTTACCCAGTCTCAGAAATTTGTTCAGAAACAATGCCAATGTTCTTTATACTCACATATAAATATCATCATTTGGGAGGTGATTGTTTTACTGAAAAATGTGTTAGAAGCATCTGCAATACGTTGCCATAGCACCTTGACAACTTAAAATAATTTTCTGATCACAAAGAGAAAAAGCAGCAGGAGAAACTTAAGTCATAGCTTTTCTGTAATTTCCAGACTTATCAGGCAGCTGACCTACTTGTGTGTGCAGTGATCATTTGGGAGATTTTTCTGTACTCATCATTCAAACTTAAGAGGAAAGAGGAAAGCATTTAGTGTTTTAAAATCTTACTCATTGCAATAACTGATGTGCATACATAATGCCATGGTAATTATGTTCTGCTGGGTTTTATTGGATTAAAAGTTTGGAAACATAAGGTCTATCAAGTAGTTTAGTGTTTGCAGAAAGATCTTCATCTGTAGAGCAAAAAGGATTATTTTTCTTGTGAAAAAAATACACTATACAAATCCATATGTATAGGTTGCTCATAAACACCAGACACTTTTGGATTCCACAGCAATATACTTGTTCAGACCTGGAAATGGCAATCAAACATGGATTAGCAGCCCCAGAAGTGTATATTATATTAATTCATATCAAATGCTGGGGGGGAAAGATTATGTATTGTATTTGCTATTATATGGCTTTCCTGTGAAATTAATTAAAACTGGTCTGAAATGACAAACAAAACCATACAATCACCCTTCCTCCCCCTCCCCCCTAAAATCTTAAGTGATGAGAAAAACAAACATAGTCATTCAAAATGTTTAAGAAACAGGGTGGGGAAAAGCCTATAACATGCAGGCATCCATTCAAAGTAGATGTTTTGACCAAACATGGGATCCCTTAGGGCAGAAAGATAGGTCACAAAGTCTTCTTCAGGCACGTAGTTTGCTCTGCAAGGCAAGATTTATGATTTTGTTGTCTACTTCTCTAACAAGATAATTCCTGTCAACATATCAAGTTTGTGGATCAAGCAAGATCACAGCTCGAATACTCTGCTCTTGTGCCAGATGAGAGCTCATCCTAGAGACATGGCTTCTCTGCAAGAGGTATGCACATATATGCTGCTTCAGTCAAACCAGTATCAGAACAAACCACTGCCACAGTGGCAACCACAGTGCCCTTTATTTTGTAGAAACACATATACAAGCATTTAATACCATTAAGCTCATAATGCTCTTTATAGCAACAAGAATTCCTTCTGATTCAGTTTCAGGGAGGTTTCAGAGAGGCTCATGCCAAGACAGAGGAGGTGTCTTTAGCACCTCTGCCCTCCTGTAACTGCCTAGTTCGCTCCTCTTGAAGCTGTTACTCCATATACCTTTCACTGTGACTCTTCAAATAAATCTCTGCCCTGTACACTCCTTTGCTGAAGATTGATTTCCCTCCCCATAAAGGGTGCAATCAAAAATACAAAATAGATCATTTACACCACAGATGAGGATAAATTTGTGCTTCAATATCCAACTGTGAACTGCAACATTCAAAATGCAGAAACTTGGGTCTGTTCTCTTCATTCTTACATGGAGGCTGTTGCCACAGGTTAGAGAGATAGCAAAATGGCGGTGGTGGGAGGCTGGAGCCACACTTGATTTGAACAGGCTGGATTAGAGTTGGTGTGCAGTTGAGAAACCAGCATGAACTGAGAGGAAGCTTGTTCCTGCCGGGCTGGACACACAGGTGAAGGACAGTGTCCCCTGACAGGCTGGCAAGGGCTCATCGCATCCCTGTCTGGATCTTCACAGATCTGCCAAGTCTTAAGGCAGCAGCCATATCTTATAATATCAACAACAATTTCTTTGACAGAGCTTGGAGCTCAGGTGATTGTTTCTCACATGAATAGAGTTTGACCTTATGTTAAGCTCTCGGCCTAAACATCTGCCAGTCAGAATAGGAAAGAGATAATAACTTACGGGAAAAGGATTTATGAAAGAGTAGGTGGCCTAATTTACAGGGAAAAGGTGTGAGGAAGAGGCAAATGGAAAAAAATTTTGCAGGACTCAAGCTCAGGGAGGAGAGACTGTTTGGGTCCTTTTTACACTGCTGTCTTACAAAGCTGAGATACCAAAGCTGATGACTTCTTAGAATGAAAGAAGCTAGAACAGAATTTACTAGGAAGTGTTAGTATAGAAGTGAGATTGTGAGGAAAAAAAAGGACAAACTGGAGATGGAAGGCAATATCCAGTTTAGTCTGCTTTGGTGGTGGCCACTGGCAGCTTGTGAGGGTACTACCTGCAACCTACCCACAAAGTTATGCTCAGGTGAAATGTATTAGCAGAGGATTGGCTGTAGATGTCTTCCCTAGTCCTCTTTATAGCTTCATGTTTTGTGGTAAGGAAGAGATACTGTTTTCCTTAGTTCTATTATCATAAAAATATGTATTTTTATCTCCGTAGCTGTAAGTATGGCCCAAAACCAGGGAAACTGATCTAGGAAGTGATGCTCAATACAGGCAGGTGGGTTGCTGTTGTTAGTTGCAGTTAAGTTTCTCAAAACAGTCTTCTGATGTACGTGGCTGATTATTCAACTTTTTCTTTTTAGAGTGGTAAATCAGGCTACTCCTTAACTGCATGGGTAATGAGGATCATCTTAATGAACCTCTGACACAGGTTAGAATGGCAATGAGGGAATCTGGTTTCTATTTTCCTCTGCTTCAATAAACATTTAATTGGCACACATTTTAATGAAGTCATAACTTCAATCTCCTTAATCCACCCCTTAGAAAAAGGAAGGATTAATTTAGCAAGGTAAACTGGCAGAGTTTCTAGCAAGTGTTATTGAAAGCTGAAGCTGGCTACATCTTAAACAGAAGGAAAAGCTGACTGAATGACAGCATGTTTTCCAAATTAGTATAAAACTTTTACTTTGAGGCTTAGGCTGTTTTGTTATAAGTAACAAAATACAGAAACAATGAACTTCAACTGAATAATAGAGAAGAATGACATAATTTTAGAGTCACAAACAGATGGGATTTTTTTCTTAGATCTAAAAAATGTAGCTTTTTTTTTTTTAATATTTTGGAATACATTGGTGCAAAAATATAAAATTTAACTTTAGCAGCAGTGACAGGAAAAAGAAGTGGTGTAATAGATACTTTCTACTCCTGAGTAATATCCCCAGATTAACTACTGTAGGGAGGTTCTAGGGTTCATGATCTGTGACAGTCTTTAAAATGTTTGTGTTAAAACTGATGTTGTCAAATTAATCCTGTAAAAAGAAAAATGTAGAGAACAGATTTTTAAACTCTTAACCTAACATCTTTGCATTTAATCTACTTGCATGTTACTGTTTGTGTGTAACTTGGGTCTTCTGGGAATCTTAGCTAATGAGGAGGCATGCAACGAATCCACTGACTTTAAAAGACAGCAAGAGGATTATTCATCTCCTTATTCCTACTAAAATTTCCTTGGAATTTTGATTATCTGCTGCCTGTTAAAGGAATTATTATGAATAAAAGGATTTCTAATGGCAGTGCTCCAGCACTTATCAATAGGAGAAAAAACATTTGTCTGTTTTGAACAGATGTGGTATACTTGAAAATACTGAGGACATCAGAACTGCCTATGTTCTTGTGCATTAGTTGCACAGGGCAAATAGAAACACTTGAAAATAAAGCATCCTGATTGACCAGGATGTCTTGGCCACTTTCCTCTTCCCAGTGCAGTGACATCAAGGAAATAGCATTGCTCTTGGAGAGTCTGTATTCTTTGAAGAGTTTGTGGCCTGGAATAGAATTGTGTGCTCAAGTGATAACTAATAACAGTGAGTGATGAAAACATTTTACATAACTTAAAAACAAATGGAATTGCAAAAGGATATGAACTAATGATGCAGAGGAGATGAAGGTGGAGAAAAGGAAATGGTGTAGACAAAATATAAAACTTACATAAAAGCTCAATACTGGGTCAGGCTAAAGGTCTATCTAGTTCAGTGGCATATCTTTGGCCCTGACTAGTACTAAATACTTAAGAAAGTATACATAGAAACCAGGCATATTGAGAGTATTCACTGTATGGAGTTGTTTTCTCAACTTTAAATAGGTGATAATGTAAGGTCTTTATGAATGAGAAGTTGTATTTGGACAAAAATACTCGGTAGCCACTGATGGACTCATCCTCTACCAGTCTAAACCTTTGAATCTTTTTGTACTTTGCTACAGCCTGTTGCGAAGGCCATGAATTCCTCAAATTAATTGTATGCTTGTGTGAAAGCTGATTCACTCAAAGCTTTTAAAAAAAGACCGTGATGGAAACTCTTTTAAAATTCAGGTCTGCCTTCAACTGTTTAAACCTGTGCTACTTGGTTGCTTCAAAAGCATTAAGAAAATTTTGAGACAGTTTATGATCTTTCTTGCCAGCCTCACTGAGCTGGCCTTTGTCCAATAGTAGAGAAATATGCTGGTATAATATGAGGGTTGCTTGAAGAGCTTATCAGAGGTTTACCTATTCAGGATTCACCTGAATATTTTCACAAGAGACATATAGGCAGCACAACTGACTATGTGATACTGACCCCAGGCTGCTCTGCACTGCTTACTCTTCAAGCAGGTAAATGGCTTATTGCATTGGTCCATAATGGGTGGCATTTTGTAGAAAATTATTTGTTTGCTAGCCTACAGGAACATGTTCTAGCAAAATGTGTTTAACAATCTGTTACATGTATCTTACACAGTGACATGCTAAGGAGTCATGTTCAACCAAAAAACTTGAACGGGGTCTTTTTCTATAAGGTCTGCTGGTACAGTAAAAAATTCTGAATTATCCTATTTTAGGACAAAGAATTGCAGCTCTAATAGAAGTGACTATGAATGCTTTGAGCTATATAAGATACATGACCTAGCACATTCTTTAATATGGAAGTATTTATTTGCTCTAAAGTAAAAGGATTACAAGAACTTAAGTAAATAAGAAAAACTTTGCGATAGTCTTATGAAAGTTTAGTGAACATTTTAATCCATTAAATTCGTTTGAATAGATACATACCAATTACCAGGCTGTCTTGTGGACTGCTGGTCCCCTAGACTGTCCAGCAGTTTATGTATGTTATCCATGACTGACTATCATGGAACATGGAGGGAGAGCAGAACTGTGTGAAAAGAGTAAAAAGTATTTAAAAAAAACATTTTAAAAGGGCATCTCAGCCACAATGTGACTGAGTACACTCTAAAGTGTGTACTTTAGAGCATCAGTAGTGGCTCATTTAAGTTACTGTTCCATGATTATTAGCAGATATAAGACAGACATTTAATATCACAGTGCTTATATTTCCAATTCTTTTCTGGATTCAAAATGCCTTTGAAAACTCTGCTATTGTTTTGTAGGTAAAGTTCCCTGCTTTCATTGTTTTCCTTGCATTTCAATAGGGAGGTGAGAAAAGTGATGTTAGAACTGTTCATCTAGCAGTCTGTTCTCAGATGATTATGATTATCTTCAGTTACCTGAAGATATGAACTATCATTCCTTGTTGGCAGAATGTAGGATGGCAGTGATGACAGTTGCACAGGCGGTAGACTTAACTTATGTGAAAACGATAACTGTATGGATGTACGTAGTAATTGTAAAAAGAAAACAATCACCTTATTCTTACTTGTTTTGAGACAGAAACAGAATGAAGTAAAATCCAATGCATGTAGCTCTCTGCATTTTCCAAACACTTTGATGGGGGTTTAAGTTTTCAGTGGAGCTACTCCTATTTACAGCAGGTGACCCAATCAAATGTGGTAAATTTAATATCTGATGATGTCTGAAAAAGAATAAAATATAGAAATACCAGCACAGGTGATGTAAAATTAGAAAGTAACATAAAAACTGAATAGTGCAGCTGTTGGAACAATAAGGATAAGGCTTGGAAGAACTTTCCAACAGGGCACATAGAGGCAGTCTCCTCACTTAGGGATGTAATTTTGTATTGGGTGCAGGTACCCAGTCTTTGTTGGGGGCGCTGCAGCTGCAGCCCTTGTGTGGAGGGCCTGGAGCTGCCCTGTGTCGGACACAGCCGGTCCCAGATGGATCCACCCGACCCACCGCAGGGCATGGCCGAGCCCCTAGGCCTCGGAAAGGAGCCTGGATAAGAGAGGGAGAAATGCTGCCCGGCGCTGACGGGAGAGGGGAAATGTGAGAAACAGCCCTGCGAGCATCCAGGGGAGAGGGGGTGGAGGGAAGGAGGTGATCCAGGTGCCAGAGCAGAAATTTACCTGCAGCTCATGGAAGACAGTAGTGGAGCAAGTGGATAAGCCCTGAAGGAACTGAGGACATGGAGGACCCATGCCGGAGCAGGTTTGCCCTGAAGGACTGCAGCTTGTGGGAAAAGACCCACAGTAGAGCAGGGGGAGAGTGTGAGGAAGAAGGAGCAGCAGAGAGAAGCAGTTATGGACTCCCCATTCCTCCTCCTCTTGTGCCATTCAGGGCGGGGGATGAGGTAGAGGAGTTGGGAACGAAGGAGTGAAGTTGAGAGCCTGGGAAAAAGGGGCGGAGTGGGGGGAAGGTAATATTTCAATTTGTCTTGACCTCTCACTATCCAAACCTATTTTAACTGGCAATAAATAAATACATTTTTCCACAAGTCAAAGCTGTTTTGCTTGTGATGGTAACTGGTAAGCAATCTCCTGTCCTTATCTTGGCCGAAGAGCTTTTCATCTTATTTTATCCCCCTATCATGAAGGAGGAAGAAGGGAGTGAGAGAGTGGATGGGTGGGCATCTGGCAGCCAGCCAAGGTGAGCTCACCACAAACTTTACCATCTTGTTATGTCATAAAGGTCAGAGGAAGGCATACGGTCTGGAAGGACTGGTCCCATCTGAGTTCTGAGCCCTTCCTTCAATGATGTAGTAATGCAGACTTATAAGACAGGGCTTTCTTCATCTTATTTTTTAAAGTTTGGTCTTTTTTAGATGTACTATAGTATGGTAGCCCACGGTGGGACAAGGCAAAGAAGGCAGGTGAATTGGAGGCTTTTTTGTTGTTGTTTGATTGTTTCAGAACTGTTTGATAAGAGAATTAATTTTTAGTTCTTTCTGTCAGCTGAAGTTCAGAGCCTGCTGTGGCAACTGAAGTTGATTACTATTAATAGTGATGCCACTGCAAACCACATAGGAAAGAAAAATGTTCCAAAGTCTCAACAAACTCCTGATGTAAAGTGTTTTACTGCCTTTTCAATTTCCATGTGCTCCAAGGAAGTATCTGCCTTGAGGTACGAAATTCTGAGAGAGCTCATTGTAGGCCCTGAAAGGTGTTATCCAGACTGCAATATTATACTCTTTCACAACTCTGACTTGGAAGTTTAGAAACTACTTCTCACTGAAAGCCAGTACGATATGACTTACAAATTTTTTTGATGCCTGTCTTCCATGATTTTAATGAAAAGTAAGCTACTACAAATCCAAAGTGTATTAAAATGTGAACTTTGCTTCTGAAAATTCTTTTTATTCTTCCACATTAGTCTTTACATATTTAGTTTAAGAAGTTGATGCTTCTGATAGAAATCCTCAGCTTCTCCCTTATTCCCTTAAGAAACATTAACTTGGAAGTGGACAACCTGAAAACACAAGCCATCTCTGTGCCAAAAGTTGTTTTCGCACTGACAAGGCTGACTGACTCCTCTCTTGCAACATTTCCCTTCTAAATGTCAGTTGCAGACTGTCATGAGCCTTGTGCAGTTCTATATCAAACAACCTTCTGTGATGCCTATGTTGTAAGCAGTGCTCTCACTCAAGTTCTCTTCTGTATTGCTGTCACCATTTATCTTTGGAGAGATAGGTGACTGAAGCACAGTTGTCCTCTTGCCAAAGCTATGGATGAACCTGACTGGATTATGCACTGAATTCTGAGTGTATTCTGTCACATTTGCTACTTCTTTTAAAGAGGCTTCACATTTAGAGATGTTAGGGTTAACATCAGCGTTTGTAAAGCCTCAGCAAAAGACCAAATTGTGTCTTCATATGTAGGTATGTTCTGTGTTCTTATGAGTCACTGTTGTTATGAGATGAACACCATTAAATACAAGTGTAACAGGAAAAACTGACGGAAAATTGAATACCTCAGGCCACACAATGTTGTGCAAACAAAAGAAACAGAGAAGTCCTGCATATCATGTTTTCATCCTTCTCTGAGAGCCTAGTTCTTTACCTTTTATGTCCTTGTTTTCTTTCCCAAGTTACGAGGTCTCTGTACCTACCTAATTTTGGATCAAGGTCTTCCCCCAACAGCAAAGACAGGAGCTTTTTCTTAACCTAACACAGTTGTGATAATGTACAGGTCTACCAGACACTGGCCTCTCCCTCAGTGCCACTTATACCTGGTGTGTACAATTCTGCATTGCATGGCATGGACTGAATCAGCAGCTCTGCAGACCTTGGCTGAAATCACTTCTGCGTTTGCCCTTTGTTGCTCTACCCTTGAATCTGCAAAGCCTGGGGTCCCCTCTTGCCCTGTGTCTGAAACAGAAAACCTTAGAAAGTGAGATATTATGACTGTTGCATTAAGAACACCACCACAAACAACAACAAAAAATAGGTGAATTTCATGATCAGGTAAAGAATGGTTGCTTGTAACATCAAAACCTTGATGTTACCCAACTTTATACAGTTCCTTAGATAAGTGAAACATTGTATATGGAGAAAGGAGAGGACAAGGTGGTTTGCAAGATGTCCAGAGATGAAGTTTAAATACTTCTTGGAAAAAGAAAGCAATAGACAATAGATGGGGAAAACATAACAGTGATGGCTGAGTAAGGCTGGTAATTGTTAAACACATGTAAATATCATATCATAGAACAAGATTAAGGTAAAAAATAATAACAAAATCCATTTTAGATGCATACAATTTGGTTAAATTTTTAATATTTATTAAAAAAAAAGAAGTAATTCTTCTAACTCTGATGCCTTTGGTTGTTTAGATGTGTTAAAATAATTTAGAAATATGCTGCATGTATGAAAACAGTAGTTCCAGGCCTGTCCTAAACAATGGATTGAAAACCATATCAGAAAGTCTGTTTTCTTAGTTTCTCCAGACCTTCTTTACAGACTAACATGTTTATATGCTTTAGTTAGGATAAGCTTAAGATAAGAACCCATTTTGAGATATTTCTTCTAACAGAACTGATCCGATTTGCAACTTGCATCCTGCTGAAATGCTTTGTATGAAGATCCAAAAAGAAAGCTTTTCTTAATGTATGGATGTAACTTCTCTGTGTGAATATTTGTGACTTTTTCTGAAGTAATTTTTTTTTTTTAATGGATTTTCTAGTAATCAGTTCAGAATGAAACAGAAACCATTATTTTCTTTAATGTTTCTAAAATGAAAAAGAAAGCCAAGCTCTTATACTGCCTCTATGTTTGCACTCTGTTTATAAACAGTGCTGAGGATAATCCATCATCTGTCCTGAACTTCAAAATGACGACATCTGGACTACATCCTCACAATGGTGTAGCACTGACACTTCAAACAAACTCAGAAAATGTTAAAAAAACCCCAAACCAAACAAAAAAAGTGCATGACTTACTACCATCCCACGAGCATAATCATCTGTCTGCAAACAAAAGACTAAAAGACTCATTTTTTCTGGAAACATTCGAAGTTGGGGTTTTTTTGTTTGGTTGGTTTTTTTGTTTGTTTGGTTTTTTCTTTTTTTCTTTTTATTTTTTTTTTTCCTGTTCCCTTTTCCTGGCTTTAACTTATTGAACTTTTTAGTTAAGGCAGCCTGAAGGCACTAAATTACAGATGGTGCTCACTCATATTAAAATTGAAAACCTCCTCTTTCAAAAGGTAATTGTTTCCAGTTGATACATAGAACATGAAGTGGATAAGTCAATCATTTCTAGAATGAAAATAGCTCCTATATTTCTGAGATGGGAAACTCCCTGAAAAGATCTCACCATCCTAAGAAAAGAGATTGCATGCTCTTTCCTTCACATATGATCTAACTTTAAGAGTCGAACCCACCCACAACAATTTTGTCAGAAACAAGCAAAAGCGGTGAGTGTTTCTTATTATTTATAGTCTATAGATACAAAAATAAAAATGGAGAAAAAGCAGATTATAAATTTGAAAACATGTTACTTCTTAATATTTTAAAACTTTCTTATTAAGACTGGCATTAGAGATCTAGAGCCTGTAGTCTTTTTGAAACTGGGAGTAATTTGAACACCAGATCATATGGTCACAGCAGCAATATATAAACAAAGTGTACTGTTTTACAGTGCACTTGGCTATATATCTAGTCCACACTGGAAAAAAATAAATAAATCCTGGTTAATAATATCTATTTAAATAAACACTATTACAGTCAAAAGTATAAGAAAGTTAGGTTTTTATAAACTACTTTTGATAAGCTTCTTGAAGACATTGCACACTAATAGGGATTTTCTAATTATTTTGCAGCTCCAGATACAGAGTAGGAAACTGCTTTTTGTCTTTACTGTTCACAGATGTGAGCACAGGCCTTAAATGGAAATGAACTGTGCCTTTTCTTACTGAGTTTCATAAATATATGTTGATAGTAAAGGCATGCCAAGCTTCAGGAGTCCTGCATCTTATTTCAATTCAGAAGAAAAAGTACTTCAGGGTTAAAAATTCTTCTACCTCTGAACAACCCCTCCTTCACTTTCCAGCTCTCATTAGCCTCTTCTCCCAGTCTCTTCTTTCTGTCCCCTATGGTCACCCCTGTCCCCTGGTCTCCTCAGTTGTTGTTCTTGTTTGCCCTCTTGTAAACAAACAACAAAAAAAAGGATTAACAGCTTATATTCATGTCTTTAAAATCACATCTTTGTGCTATTTCAGAACTCTCTTCTTACAAGTAGAAAAGCTGCCATGAACACATACTTGCAAGTAATATAAGTAGCGTTGCACAAAACCTCTCAGAATAGTTTCTGTCTGTGTTTCTCTAAGTGAGATATGAACATCAAGACCTAAATGCCTGGTACTTAATTTGAATCATCCAAGTGAGCTGGGCTCAATCAATAGCTGTGTTTGCTTTATTCAGGAACAAACATACTCCAGCTTGTTCCTGCTCCAATCAAAACAAAGTTGTTTCCTACTGTCTGTTTACACCTTTATTTACTTTAGCTGAATCAGATAAGAGTTACATGATGAAATATTCGTTCGTTTTGGTTTTTTTTAATCCAGCTGAGCCAGCTGGTCTAGAAAAAGCTATTCTCTCCTGCAAATCTTGCTCCTCAGATAGAATAGCACATATTTGTTGGTTGGTTGGTTGTTTTTTCACTCTCAGGACAGATTCACTCATGTTAAAATTTCGTTTCTTTTTTAACTGAACTTTAAGTGACATAAACCCATTTATAAATCTGCTTCCCTTCTGAAAAATAAACTAAGGACTGACTGAAAGCTAATGTAGAAGAGGCCACTAAAAAAAAAAGAAAAAAGAAAAAAAAGAAAAAGCACAGTATGTGCCTAAGTATTTTTCTGACTGAGATGAAATTAAGCATATGCTTAAATGAAAAAGGGTGATAAAATCCTCTTTCTCCCTTTTGGAAGGTCCCTGTTTTTGGGGGAGTGGGGGTGTCAAGGGAATGTTTTAAACAAAGCCATGTTAAGTAGGTAAACCAGTTCCCAGGCACAATCTGTTTATAAGGCAGAGAGCCTGGCCCATGTTAGTTACACTGCAGATGAAATCTTCTGAAAATCTTTCATACTTCCATTGCTAACTTTATGAAGAATATAAATTAAAAATGTAAGTGTTTAGAAATTACATGTAGCTGCAACTGTATATCTTCCTAATATAATGAGAATTATTCCTGTCTCTTAATGCTTCTTACTGATGAAATTAAAAGCATAACACTTAACCTAATATAAATAGAAGTTGAAGACAATAATACAAAAAGTTGAAGACTTTAATAAGAAAT